>CM026552.1:5815000-6010825 GCA_015143295.1 Tetracentron sinense | reverse complement strand
GAAGTGATAAACGGACTCCCCCCCCCCCCCCCCCTTTTGCTCTCTGCGATCATGGCAGACCAGTCAGAAGTGTTCGGGCATGAGGATCAAACCCCTCACGCCTCTTCTTTCATACCCTCTGTCGTGCACAATCCTGGAGTCAGCCCTTCGTCTGGGCAACCAGAAAGGACCATGCCTCCCCCTGCTGAGCTCTCTGTTTCAGATCGCGTCTTGGCGATGCTGCAACTGCAGCAGTCTGTTCTGGACCAAATCACCAGGCAGCAACAGTTGATGCAAGCAAGGCTGGAGGCGTTCGAGCATAGCAGGCTCGAGGTGGAGGAGGTGCCACTGCAGAGGCCTTCCTTGAGACGCCAGTTTGACTTCTCTTCTTCTCCTTCTGCCCCGGAGAACCGTGAAACCAGGTTTGTGCTTCTTCCTACTGAAGGGGATGTAAGACAACCTCCGGTTCGGGCAGAGCAGAGTATCCCTTCAGATCGTGCGGATTTCAGAGAAGGAGCAGGAAGAGAGGACCTGAGAGTGGGTACCGGAGGAGCAGACACCCAGAAGACTTGGGTAACAGCCAAGGAAGTGGAGGCTTTAATCGGTGCTCGTGTTAAGAGCATGAAGGGAGGGATTCCTGACCACTTTGCTCAGTCAGCAAAGGAGAACGTTGAGAACTCTCCTTTCACGGATGCCATTAACCAGTCTTATACTTCTTCCAAGTTCATAACTCCGATCTTCTCCATGTACACTGGAAAGACGGACCCGGAGGAGCATTTGTTTGACTTCAAGCATGCGATGGCCGTTCGCAACCCAGATGATGATCTTTATTGCAAGGCTTTCCCCAACAGCCTATCTGGGGCAGCATCGAAGTGGTTTTGGAACTTGCCTCCTGGTTCCATCAGTAACTTCTCAGAGCTCCGGTCGGCCTTTATTGATCGCTTCATCATCAATAAGAAGAAGAAGGCGGGTGCAGATACTCTCTTCTCCTTGAGAATCAAGCCGGCCGAATCCTTGAAGGACTTCATTTCGCGTTTCACCGATGAAGTCCACGATATTGACAAGGTTGACGAAGCAAGCTGCATCGCCGCTTTCAAGAATGCTATCCCCAAGCATTCCGAGCTCTACAAGTCCTTAGCTCTTGACTATCCTGTCAAGATGGACGAGTTGATGGTACGTGCCACCAAGTACGGGAGGTACGAGGAGGACGTATCCGTCTTGTCAGCACCGAAGCCCAGAGCGAGAGCAGTGGATGTCGTGGAGAGGGTACATCGATCATCGAAGAGGAAGGAGAAGAAGCAGCAACACGAGTCTTCATCATCTGAGGACTCACCACCGAGGAAGCGGAAAGAGAAAGTTGTGTATGTGACTCAACGGGATCAGCCGGATCGGCGCCCGTTTGAGAGAAATTTTAACCAGCATCAGAGCAGGACGGAGAGACGTCCTAATGACCAGCAGGCGAGGCAACAGTATCAGCCACGCCCGGTGCAGCCTCAAGTACAGCACGAGAGAGGCGTGCAGCCTAATGAGAGGCGACCTTTTGCAGATCAGACACCGCGCATCAATTTCACCGTCAGCCCGGCGACCATCATGAGGTCAATGGAAGATCAGCCATACTTTGAGTGGCCGGCGAGGGCGGTGCCGGATATTACATCGGGGCCAAGGGTGCATGAGTACTGTCATTATCATAAGTGCCGTGGTCATCTCACCAATCGATGCCGTATTCTGAGAGAATACTTGGAGAGGCTTGTTCAGGAGGGGTATTTGGGAGAGTATCTTGCTTCTGACAACGGCGGTAGGGAGCGTACCAGGGAGCCGGTGTCCCAAGCTCGTGGAAGAGAACCCGCCGATAATCCCAGTACCAGTGGAGGAGCTTCCTTGGGTACGATCAATGTCATTTGCCGCGTGCACACGCCGGAAACTGATGTGGAGAGGAACTTCAGGGCGAAGGCCAGGAAGCTGTCTCATGAGGCTGCAGTGTGCCAGGTGCAAGTGCCTAGCAGAAGCGTTGAGCAGGCACTCACCTTCACTGATCGTGATCTGGCAGGAGTGATCCGACCTCACTATGATGCTCTTGTTCTCACCATGAGAATAGGAGACTTCGACATCAAGAGAGTGCTCGTGGATTCGGGGAGTGGAGCGGACATCTTGTACCTTCATGCTTTCACTCAGATGAAGCTGGATCCTTCCGTCCTCATCCCTGCTCAGACGCCCCTGTACGGATTTGATGGTAGCTCGATGAAACCTGTAGGCGACGTTGTCTTGCTCGTTGTGGCTGGACCCGTTGTCCTCCAGACCAGGTTTTCTGTCCTGGACGCGTCATCACCGTACAATGCCATCTTGGGTCGCTGGTGGACCCATGAGATGAAGGCTGTTCCGTCCTCGTACTACCAGGTGTTGAAGTTCCCAACGCAGGACGGGCCTCAGGAGATCAGAGGCGATCAGTTGGCTTCGCAGAAGTGCGATTTTCCTGCTTCCGTTGTGCCCTCATAGCAGTTACAGGGTGCTCCCGCTGTGGAAGAGAGCTCGGAGATATCGTTGTGCAGACCTTCTGTCGAGCCCACGAAAGCCGTCAATCTGGGAACAGAGGAAGAGCCAAAGGTGTTGCAGGTCGGGACGAGCTTGACAACGGAGGAGGAGCTCGAGTTACTGAACTTCCTTAAGCAGAACCTTGATGTCTTTGCATGGTCTCACAAAGACATGACTGGCATCGATCCGAGTGTTATCTGCCATCACCTCAATGCTGATCCTGCCGTCCCTCCAGTAAAGCAGAAACCTCGGAGGCTTGCTCCAACTTATCATGATGCAGTGAATGAAGAGATTGACAAGCTGATCCAGTTCGGGTTCATTCAGGAGGTGCAGTATCCTGACTGGATAGCCAATGTTGTGGCTGTGCCTAAGAAGAACGGGAAGGTGAGAGTTTGCATCGACTTCACCGGTGTCAACAAGGCGTGCCCCAAGGACTTTTTTCCCATGCCAAGGATAGACAGGCTCATCAACGCCACTGCTGGCCACGAGATGTTATCCTTCATGGATGGTTATTCGGGCTATAACCAGATCCTCCTGGCGGAAGCAGATCGAGAGAAGACCACCTTCATAACGGAGCGAGGTTTGTTCTGTTATCGGGTGATGCCATTTGGCTTGAAGAATGCAGGTGCCACCTACCAACGTCTGATGAATCTCATGTTCGGGTCACTCCTTGGCAAGACGGTTGAAGTGTACATCGACGATATCGTTGTGAAGAGTCGAGTACGAGGTACTCTTGTGGCAGACCTTGCTGAACCTTTCTCAGTGCTGCGATCTTTCAATCTGAAGATCAACCCAAAGAAGTGCACCTTCGGAGTCACCTCGGGGAAATTTTTGGGTTATCTTGTGAGTCAGCGGGGGATTGAAGCTAATCCAGCTCAGATCCGGGCCTTGCTGGACATGCCAGAGCCTAAGTCGAAGAAGGAGATCCAGAAGCTAACGGGCCGGATTGCTGCGCTCAACCGGTTTATTTCCAAGTCATCCGATCGTTGCAAACCTCTGTTCGAGCTGCTGAGGAAGGACTCCATTTTTGCGTGGACCCCAGAGTGTTCTCGAGCTTTCCTTGCCTTGAAGGAGTATTTAGGCTTAGCTCCTATCCTTTCGGTGCCAGAGCCAGGTGAAGTCTTATATCTCTATTTGTCTGTTTCAGAGCAAGCCCTTGGTTCTGTCCTGGTAAGGAGCTGTGGTGGCGTGGAGAAGCCTGTCTACTTCATCAGCAAAACCTTTCTCAAGGCAGAGTGCAATTATAGCAAGCTCGAGAAGGTGTGTCTGGCTCTTGTCTTTTCTGCAGAGAAGCTTCGTCCGTACTTTCATGCTCATTCTATCGTTGTCATCACAACGTATCCTTTAAAAGTCGTGCTGGGACGACCCGAGTTGGCGGGGAGGATGTCAAAGTGGGCAGTAGCTCTGAGTGAGTTCGATATCCAGTATCGGGCCAGGAGTTCAGAGAAAGGGCAAGCAATGGCGGGTTTTCTTTCTGATTTCCCTGTGGAAGAGGAGGCAGAGGACATGGTTGTTGATCTACGGGAGCTCCCAATTGAAGTTGACAACGAAGATGCCGTTGTGGAAGGGGCCGAGTCGTCGGAATGGAGCGGTTGGCTGTTATACGTGGACGGATCTTCCAATTTCAGTGGTTCAGGACTGGGCGTTGTGCTTGTAAGTCCGGACAACATCAAGGTGCAGAAAATGTCGCGTCTTAGGTTCACTGCCTCCAACAACGAAGCTGAGTACGAAGCCTTACTCCTTGGGTTGGGGAGTGCACGAGAGCTGCGGATCTCCACATTGAGAGTGTTTTGTGATTCACAGCTCGTGGTGAATCAGGTGAATGGTGTTTATGAATGCAAGGACGATCGAATGAAGCAGTATGCTACTCTCGTTCGTTCGTTGTGCGAAACATTCACCGTTGTGGAGATTAGGCACACCCGGAGGGATGAGAACAGGCATGCTGATGCTTTGGCGTATCTAGCTTCCATGGTGCAGGCTGACGAGCCCAGGGCTATTCTGATGGAGTTTCAAGAGTATCCTTCGATAACTCTTCAGGCACAGCGAGAAGTGTTCTTTGTCAATCCAGTCCCGAGCTGGATGACAGGGTTGGTGGTTTATCTGAAGGACGGAGTTCTCCCTATCAGTGTGAAGGAGTCAAGACGCATTCAGTTCAAGGCATCTCGTTACACCTTGGTGCAAGGAGAATTGTTCAGGAAATCTTTTGGTGGTCCCTTGCTGAAGTGTGTTCATCCTGCAGACGTGGAGAAAATACTTGCTGAGCTACATGAAGGTATATGTGGCATTCATTCGGGCGGGAGAACCATTGCCCATCGAGCTCTGGGGCAAGGTTACTTCTGGCCTTATATGCAGGCCGATGCTCAGAAGTACGTGAAGAGGTGCAGCCAGTGCCAGCGGTTTGCTCGCTTGATTCATGCTCCAGCTCAAGAGCTCAACACTGTATCACAACCTTGGCCGTTTGCGCGGTGGGGACTTGACATTGTGGGACCTTTCCCGAGGGCTCCAGGGAATCTAGTCTTTCTTTTAGTGGCAACTGACTACTTCTCACGGTGGATTGAAGCCGTTCCCCTTGCACGTATCAGAGAACAAGAGGTGAAGAAGTTCTTGTGGGAGCATATCATCTGTAGGTTGGCATACCGCAGTCCATCATTACTGACAACGGGAAACAGTTCTCAGGACGTATAATTGCCGACTTTTGCAGCGAGTTGAAGATCAAGCATGTCTTCTCTTCCCCATATTATCCTCAGGGGAAGGGGTAGCCGAGGCAGCCACAAGAATATTCTCAATGCCTTGAAAAGAAGATTGGAAGATTCGAAGGGGAAGTGGCCACGAACTGCAACAACGTTTTGTGGGGGTACAGAACGACTCCAAGGAGCCCTACCAACGAAACTCCTTTCTCTCTAGCGTATGGCATGGAGGCTGTCATTCCTACAGAGATTAGTTTGCCTACAGTGCGTTCTTGGCACAGCAAGAGAAAGGATGGAGAGAAGAAGATCAGAACACAGTACTCATGGCTATTCATCTTGACCTGCTAGAAGAGAAGCGAGAAGATGCTAGTATTCAGATGAGGAGATATCAGCAGCGATTGAGGAAGGCCTACAACAAGAAAGTACAACGGAGAGTGCTGCAAGTCGGTGATCTCGTCCTCCGAAGAGTGTTCCAAAACACAAGAGAGCTTAACAGTGGGCAAGTTGGGACCAAACTGGGAAGGGCCTTATATCGTGGAACGATTGGGAAGTCCTGGAGTCTGCTACTTGAAAGACTTGCAAGGTAACCTCATCTCGAAATCTTGGAACATCATGAATCTGAGGCAATTCTTTCAATAGAATCTGTGAAATGCTATTATACATACATCGTCGTGCTACAAGTTTTCAGTGCTTTAACATAATCGTAGTGTTCATATTTCAACATGTGATTGTGTCTGCTCATTGTTTACACTATTCTCTATCTGATTCATCAGTGTGATACCGTGAATGTTTTGCAAGTAATTCAAATAAAGTTTTGACTGAACACGTACTCACAACGACACGAGTGGCTCATATAAGGGTGTCATCTGAGCAATCTAGTGGCTTATCTTAATGACATCCCCTGAGCATGTGCTTCGGAACTGAGTTACATTGCGTTCGTCCTATGAATTTTATTTGTCAGATTGCATTCACAGTGAATTACGCGAATGATGTGTCTGGATCAGTGCTTGCTCGCAATGCTTGATCATAAGTGATTTTTCATATTTTCATAGCACAAGGAAAAACTTGGATATTTTACATAAAACCTATTTTAATGTAAATATAAGCTAAAAATAAACTAAATGAAGGCCTCCAATTACAATTATAACCATACAAATGAGAGTTAAAATTTTTATAAATTAAAAAAGGTGTGCACGCTGATAAATCTGTATGAAAATACAAGTTATAGTCACTTAACTAAGTATAGGAAATACAATCTAAATATTAAAACCTTGCATTTAAGAAAATACACAAGAAAATATTGACTTGTATTTATAAATCAAATTATACACATGATAGAAACTTAATACCATATTGAGCTTCATGTTGGCTCATACTCTACTACTTTGGGATCATGAATTGAGTAGAGTGATACATTATAGGTGCTCCAGACATGATGACACCACTGTGGCCAACTTATCTATTCATTTTGGGTTGACTACAATCTATTTTCATGAATTTAAAGAAATAAAATGAAGAACATTAAGAGTTTTTACATACCTTCAAAATTTTAGGGAAAACCTTTCAAATCCAAATTCAAACACCGAGATCTTTGTTTTTCATCAATGAGTTGTTGTTTTAAGCTTAGAATTTGATTATGAAATAAATTTTGGAGAGAGAATAGGGTTTAGAGGTGTTTTGAAACACCTCAAAATGAAAAAAAAAGGTACAGTTTTAAGGTCCGTATCGGTTTGATACATCAACAGTATCGGTTGCTACCCTAATTTTTTTTTAATATCGTTCAAATTATGTGTATCTGTCCATATCGGTTCGATACATCAACAGTATCGGTTGCTACCCTAATTTTTTTTTAATATCGTTCAAATTATGTGTATCTGTCCATATCGGGCCGTATCGACCCATATCGGTACCGATACGGCCATGATATGCTGTAAAAAAACATTCCTGCGTTTTAACGAATCGGGTGGGTCAAAAACCGGTACATATCGGCTGATACGTACCGATATTTTATACCATGGGGACATGTGATCTCACAGTTGCTTTGCAATGTCCACCAATTGAGTCGCTACAGGCTCGACCCTTGCACACCATTGAACTTGATTTCAAGTCATTATAGATGAGTGGATACAAAGAAAGTTTATAACAAGGAAATAAAAATGAGTGGAATGGGATCAAGTCCTTGATAAACTCCTGTTAATCTAAAATGATGCTTGTAAGAAATGTGGAGTACAGACTACAGAGGTAGAGCCTCAGACAATTAGTTTTGAATAGCTAGGTTTTCTTTAAAGACCATCCAACAGAGTGTCATATTAAATTAATAGATCAACCCGATATGTTTGAAAATGATACTGACATGTGATTTGGCAGTGTACTATTTATAGGGGAATATGGAAATAGTAGACGAAGAGTCGCCGGAGAAGTGAGAACTGAGAGAGGTAATATTTTGGTAAATGACGTATAGTCCGAAAAAAATATATTAATGGAAAGTCTAAAATTAATATTGACAAATACATCATACGAAATCTTAAATAATTGTTTCCTCACATGACAGAACGACATTGTTTGGTTTTAATTCTGTAGGTAGGTAAGAAAGCTTCTGTAGTGTCTATTTTCTTTAATTTATAAGGGAAGGAAGAGAAAAGAACAAAATGTGTTTGGATTTGTCTTTTAATTAGATATAAAATAGGGAATAAATTCACTCGTTTCATTATAATACAACTCTTGTAGGCTATAACAGACTGGAAACTACTAACCTTATTCATGTTTTTTTGGAGATTGGTTGGCTAATACAGTCAAAATATCACACAGAAAATAAAACTGAAGATCCCCAAAAATGACCTCTTCACTTTTAAACATAAATTCCACTTATTACCTAAGTTACTCCCATAAGAAGTATCATATGCACATTAAGGCAACATCTCCAATTTCTTCAAAATAAAGTGCAGAGAAATGGATAAAACCAGAAAACAGTAAGAATTAAGATTCTTGAAATAATGGAGATATAATTGATCATTTTTTTTGGAAAGGTTATATATGATCAAATTCAACTTTGAAAATAAATAAAAAATGGGAATATTGTGAAAGCTGGGGCACAGCTCGTATGCACAAAAGAATTGCAGACAGTTCACACACTATCTGAAGCTGATTGGGAACCTGCTAGAGCAGCTCAAAATCTTGGAGCTGGATAAGTATTCAAAAACCAAGGAGCCATTGGAGCAGCTTAAGGACTCCTTAAGAAGGTCTTACGTTCTGGTTTTCTGTATACATTAGTTTTTAGGTATACATTATTTAGTGTTTTTTTTTTCGCTATCAAATCTGAAATTTCTGGGGTTTATTTGGGTTTAAATCTGTTCCAAAGATCGAACATATAGTAGGTTGTAATTTGGCTTGCAATCTAGCTCCTTCATTATTTAACTTTAGAATTAGTTAGGATGTCCTGCAAATTCAATGGGGAGATGGGAGGCTTCATTGGCGCTAAGAACTTAGATTAGGTGGCTGATGAAGAAGAGGGAGAGGTGGGTCCCACTCGCTGATTTGAAATTAGCTCATGTGGCTTCACAAATAGAGATAAATCCTACATGGCGTCAAGAGGAGAACAGTAGGTATATAAGAAGCTGAGTTGGGGGGGATGAGGAGAGTGAACTGTATCTAGATGGGGAGGGAGATGAAAGTTTGGGCTGAGGGAACCGTCTCTACCCTTATCTACAGCCCATCTCAAACAGAGGTTTTTAGAAGACGTCACATGGACACCAACAGACATATAGTAGGTATAAGATGGGTAACACAACACACAAATAAATGAAAATGAAACAATGTCTACTTGTAGCTTCAAATTGATTCATGTCTGGATATTCTTAGCTTCATATTTTAGGCCTCCTTTAGAATCACAAACAATTCAATTTTCCTTATAATATCATTTCAAATGAGTCTATTAAGTGTGAATTTGTTTGATCTGGTTTTATTTGATATACTTTGGTCCTTTTGGGCGTAATGGGAAGGTGTTTGAGGGTATTTTAGTTTTTTAAAGAAATGAACTAATTTCTATTTCTTACTATCATTAGGCGACAACTTGATTATAAATGTTGCAGTTTGTGCATCGGATATTTCTAAAATGATTTGCAAGTGGCTGCAAAAATGAGTCTT
This sequence comes from Tetracentron sinense, assembly GCA_015143295.1. Taxonomy (NCBI): domain Eukaryota; kingdom Viridiplantae; phylum Streptophyta; class Magnoliopsida; order Trochodendrales; family Trochodendraceae; genus Tetracentron; species Tetracentron sinense. Next base: position 6,001,487 of record CM026552.1, on the reverse strand, counting down.
CAGATTAGTTGAATTTAAAAAAAGTTATCATGTGTATGAACACTAAATCCATATTCGTTTGAGCAACAAAGAATATCATAGAAATACGGAAGATTGTAGCCTGCAGTACAATGATTAGGGAAGTTTCCAAAAGAAGGCAGTTTTGGTCTATGCCTCAATTATTTATTAACTAGGCTCTACTTTTGGCATGTCTAGATATGTTTAATATCTTCTTAGTGCTATTAGGGTGGCTACAGTGCTACACTACCTTTCATTTTGTAAAGAGAAGTTTCACTGGTTGTCAGCTATAAATGCTTATGTGGAAGTGTTTTTGTGATGTTTATCATTTCACTGGTTGTCAGCTGTCAATGCCTACTTGAAAATGTAATCAGTTCTATGGATATCATTCAAGAATGGTCACCTCGGGGCTTTCAATTGAGTGAGATTTTGTAATGCTACTTCCACTCTGGTCATTGCCTGAAGTAGATTATCTTGTGCATAGGCTTCTACAATTTGATATTCAACTTTTGGTTTTGGAGCTCTACACCACAATAAAGATGAACCATGCAATCATATCCTTGAGGACTTTGTGCCAAGAATAAATTGATTGTGGATCTTGATAGTTTGACTTCATAAGTGATTGGTTCATCTCAGGTTTTATCGAATCATTGAGGAGGTTTAGAGCTTCAATTTGATGTGTATACCTCTCAAGGTTTGAGCCTATTGGATCAATAAGCTTGAGAGTTTATTTACAAATTATTGTTTGCTAAATATTCTTAGTCCATGGTCGTAATTGAATCATAAAATTGTTTTAGGACCGTTTCGATTCAAATTGGGATCCAAATCGTAAATCGTAAGATTCAATTCATTATTTAAAAAAAACAAAAAATACTTAATAAATCAGAAAAGTGGTATAATTCATCATCCAAAAGATTTCATTCATATCTATTGATAAAAGAAAGTAAAGAACATTTCATTGCGTACACTATACAAAATGCGAATGAAATCCATAAAATGAAACATAATCTCCAATATCATCAAAGATAAATCAACAAAAGTAAACTCATTTAATCATGTTATATGGGATCAAGTATTAAAAGACTTCTACAATTAAAAAGACTAATAAAATAAACTATCAAGTTTTCCTAGAGTCCAACTCTCCAACTCCATCCTCTTTCTTCTTCTTTCTCATTTTTTTCCCCCGTTTTACAGTAATAAAGAGAAAACCCAAATAGGGATTTTGGCATGTCCGTAACAAAGTTTTTTCCATTTCTTCTCTTTTCTTAAAAGATATGAAGTACATTTAGAAAATTGAAAGAATAAAAAATATTTTTTTAAAGTAACGGTTTGTAACAGGGGTTTCGTGCTCGAATAGTATGAATCGTACGATGTGAATTGCAAATCGCAATCTGAATCACAAATCGAACGCGATTTACCCAATTAAGATTTTCACCTACAATTTGAATCGGTTTGCCTGGGATTTGATTCAAATCGTAGGATTTGAATCGCAAATCGCAAGGATTTAACAACAATAATCTTACCACTTTTTTGGGTTTGCTACAGCGGAATCTGCAAAACAATTTTTACCATAGCTTTGCTTTCTTTTGCTGTAAATTCTTGGATGACATGAAGCTTTCAAATATACTAGAATGTCAAAGTACAATATTATATGCTTTAGTGTATAGATGGCTGGGTGAAGCTTTGTCTATCTGTTTGAAGTTCTGATTGTGTGGCAGTGATAGAGAGGGTAACCTTCATGCAGGCTTATCAGAATTCTAGTCCTCGGGATCAATCTTCCGACTTGGAGGGTTTGATGCTTTTATTTTGGTGGCAGCACAGAGGGATATGCTTTTTTTTTTTTTTGGTGGTGTGATCAATGAATGAAGATCCATCTTACTTATCCTGTTTCTATTGGGTTGTTTCAAATTTACAATAGCCAAATCATTTTTATTCTTTCAGTCATGGTTTGAGGTGTTTGTGGAAGCTGTTCACAGGGAGATGCTCTTGTGATTAATATATTGAGGTCAGACTCCCTGAATAATTGGGAACATTTGGTGGGATTTCGGACTTGAGGATTTAGGTCATTATAGAGCTGTGCCTGTCAATTGGGCCCTCTTGTATACATGTGATGCTATCTGATGGATCGGGACCATATGATTAGCAAGGCATTTTTGGATCAGACATTGCCATTGCATAAAGCCCACTGGAGGATCCTAATCTAGAGGTAAACTTGGACTGCTAGAGAAAAGGTTGATTTTCTGGTTTACTGGTGGTGAGAATCATCCAATTGGTCTGGTATAATGGCTGTGTCGTTCCAGGAAGTGTCATACTGTTTGAACAGTTCAGATCCATGAGTCAGTAGTGCACATATATGTTACATTGCATGGTGGGGGAGGGATTGGAGTTTGCTAAGGATGATAGGCCTCAGGTGAGGCCATCATCTACTCTTAAAATTCACTATAACCATTATATATCTAATTTCGTTGCTACTATATTATAATTGATCATGCATAAAGGATAATGTATGTGCTAGCAATACTTCTGTATAGAAGGTTAACTACCACATGCATATTATATTAACTAAAATTTATAGCAAATCTAATAATATTTGTATATTTTCATGATAGTATAATATATATAGAAAGATCTATTTTGAGATTCTTAGTTCCCTTGGATGCAAATAGGAAAGTTCCACTCTTTTGTTCAACAGCATTCCTTGGTCGAATCTGTGTAACATTGATGTAGCTACTTGTGTTTGAATTAAGGACTCTTCATTTTGACACTTAAAACATGTGGGATGATATTATTGGTATGGTCAGTTTGCTGGATTATTATAATTTACTGTTGGACTTTGTTTCTAATGTCTGACAGCTGCTGACTTGAGAATGTGAATTCCAAGAGAGTCCAGGCAACTGTGTAGATATCATGACAAATAGAATCTGTATGAAGATGGAGAGGACTTGGTAATTGAGATTCCACCATGGTGGTGATCTGGATATTGGATATGTTGGGATGTTCAACTTGTGATTTTTATCCACTAACAATGTCCTGTGATGTAATTGCCAGGGTGTCCAAAGTTTCTGTTGGATGTATCGACAAATTTAATAAAGAAAAAATATGTCTCCTTCTATTGGTGGGACATTACATTGAATTGACTTGTCATTCATTTTAGTTTCTCTTTTTGATGCACTCGCTGCTAATCATTCCCAGTCACTAAAGTACCATTTGTTTGCCTGCAATTTGCAATTATTGCAAGTGGTCACTTAGCCGCGTCTACTTGTAAACAATTTTTTTAGGTATTTAAGAAGTCCTTAACTGCAATGATTTATCCTTTGTCTGTAGTCTTTAACAGCGTTAAAAGCTATCGCCTTTTCTGCATCAAATTGATATTACATGTTCAAAATTCAAATAAAGAACTGATGATACAGATACAAAATTAATGATTACTTGGTATATGCTTGAGCCAACTGGATCTGGTTGATGGAATGATATCCCCTCCTAACATCTAGCACCGCATCTCAATACTTGGTCTAGAAGAATAAGCTTCAATTTTTGAATTGACCTATTTCCGTCAAGGTTCTTTAATCATATATATACATGCCCTTTACCAAATCTATTAGATTCCTTATACTGCTGCTCCGCGTAATCATGCAATCCGATAGAAGACGTTTGAGCTAAACAATTCGTGATGATGGAGTCTTGTCCCTCTATCTCAAACCACAAAGCATTACAGGAAGTGTTTTCCTCTTCCTTATAAGTTATAAACTTATAATTACAACTCTTTTTGGTGCAAAGTGGCTGATAGCAACTTTAGGTATCCCATTTAAAATGGTTTTATCCTTATTAGTACATAAAGAATGACTTCTTTATTCTTGCTATATGTTGTGTGTTAAGGTCAATTGCTATTGGGAGTCTGGAATCAACCCTCCAGATTTTCTTTTTCACAGCTGGCCCATATGTGATTAAGACAGAATGTTATTCCCTATGTTTTTGTTTCCCCACTTGTATGTTTGACCATCATGTTAGGTTAGGAACACTTTCATGCCACTGTTTGGGCTGATCAGATGGATTAAGCATCTTTTGTTTTTCTGCCTTGCAGGTATGCTATCACAAAAGCCTTTTGTATTGCTTTCGTGATGACTTTCTTCAGCGTGTTTGATGTTCCTGTGTTTTGGCCAATTCTACTCTTCTACTGGCTGGTGCTGTTCATCCTCACCATGAAGAGACAGATATTACACATGATCAGATACAAATATGTTCCCTTCTCCTTGGGCAAACAGGTATTCTTAGACCCCTCTGGAATTCAAGTTTCAGCTTACTTTCTTTACCTATAACCATTACTTTATCGTCGTTGCATCCTTTGAGGTTTGAGAATTTAAGTGTTTTTTTAATCTTTGTTTGAGAATTTAAGCGATTTTATCTATTTTCAGCGCTATACTGGAAAGAAAGGAGTTTCAACTGAAGAGGCTAGCCTTATTTGAGATTGAAAGCTACAGGTAGGTTGAACCATCTAATGTCGATTGCACACAATCCATAGGTAGCTGAGAGTTCATGTGATTTTTTCTTCAAACAGGATCCATCTGACGATGCATGGGAGCAAAAGTTGCCTGAGAATCTGATTTCCACCCTCGTGACAATTTTTTCCGAATTTCCTTGGTGATATTTGCAGTCCAGAAGAGGTGGCTTCTTTATGCCCTACTGTTTGTTCTTTTTGCTCTCTTATGCGCTTTGTATAGAAGAAACATGTCAAATCCCTGGGCATTTGGATGCCGATTGAATGAATTGTTTTCATTAAAAAAAAAAATTGTACTGCACAGAGCAATAATAGGATGGACGCAGAAATGCAATTCAAAATATTTGATATTATTGCTACATTTGCTTTGACTCCCCTTCTCATCTTGTTTAATAGGAAAAATAATGCATTTCCAGGAATGCATATTTCTGTTAAATAGGCAATGTGCCTGTGGATTGTGCATCCCTTGTTCTCTGTTTCCCCGTGAACCAACCAATGAATTGCCTCTTTGTTTCTCAGACAACCAGAGTGTTTTCCATGCATCCAAAGACGCTTGAAAGTAATTTACTACAACAAAAAAGAAGAATTGCACTAAGATGGAATAACAAGGAGATTCTGGCCACCCTGCTTGTGTCACATTTGCCAAACAGGAGTCGTGCCATCATCTGATTTATTATTTTCTTTTGGATGTCAGCAAAACAAACAAAGGGCTCTCCACTAGAAAACTCTATGCATTGGATATGGCTGGTTATAATCATGGGTTCAAATTCCCTGTATTTGCGAAAAGTATAGGACACTGGCAGAATGGGTATTCTGCTTCTCATGTTGATGCAGACTCAGCTGATCAAGAGGGATGGATCTGACATTGTACTGGGTAGGCTCATTGTGTAGGTGAAAGACTAAGGATAGTTGAGGTTAAGTATGCTTTAGTAGTCTCACCCATTTTGAGGAGAATCTCTAATACCTGTGAACACCCCATTTTTACACCCCTTAATCCCTTTATTTTATTTGTAATTTTAATTTTAATTTTAATTTATATTATTATTTTATTTGAAGGTCGAGGTTCTAGATCCGAGAAAGAGAGGAGGAGAAATCCCATGTAAGTCCTTGGCCAAGAGCCCAATTCACGTCACTCACCACGTTTCTAAGACAAAATCCGAGTCAAAACCCCCAAGCCCAAGTTTGCTTAAGCTAAATCCTCCAAGGAATATGACTTTAAAGCCCACAGCCCATGCTCCAAACTCAACTCCTTTCGAAATCCAAGACTAGAACCCGAACTCGTCTTCAGGCCCAAAGCCCATACGCTCATTATAAAAACCAAGGGTATAGAATTAAAACCCTATCTTTCCACTCGGACTCAGTCTCAGTGAGAGATATTTCTCCCATTCCATTTCTTCTCTCTTCCCGCCGGCTGCAGCCTCAATTTCAACCGCCATCGTCGCCGGCGAAGGTGTGCTCTTCTCATGAAAATCAACGGTGAGTTCCCTCCTAATCTCGGCGTCTTCAAGTTCCGGTCCAAGCTGCAGCATATCAACTGAGTCCACTCCATCTCCTCCAAGCTAACCCCCTGCTCTTTTGTTCATCAGGTAACAGACCTTCATCTCTCTTGGTTTTCTCTTTTATTTGGTCCGATTCCTTCTTATTTGGGAGTTCTTAGATCTAGATCTAGAATTTTTAGATCTGGATCTAGAATTTCTCTTCTCTATTTCGTTCCATTTATCTTCTTTTGGGAATCTTACCTGCTGTAGAAAGCTTGCTCCGATCAGTGTCTTCATCTCCGGCGACGAGACTCAATCTTCGAGTTGTCCGTTCTCTCCGGCGAGTTCAGCGTCGATCCCTAGCTCGATCTTTTCCGGCCAACTCTTTATTGGCTCTGGCTTTCGTCGATCAGGTTGGTTCTCTCATCCACCTCCTCGTTTTTCTTAGATCTAGATTTAGATTTATTTTATTTTTTTATTGGTTTTGATTTTCTTCTCCCTCCGATCAAGCCAGGCTTCCGGCAGCTTCATACCAGTCCGGTGATCTCCTCTATCCGGCGGTTTTCGAAAGCAGGGGTACCTCACTTCTGGTTCACTATACCTCATCGTTTGTTCCTTTCTGGCCAACTCAGTCCTCAGGTAATTCCCAGCTTATCGTTCGAATCGTTTCTCTTTTCTGATTCCATCGTCAATTTGAACGATCTCTCTGTTTCAGATTGATATTAATCCAGATTTAGATTTACAAATCTAGACCCCTTGATCAAGATTTATAAGCTTGGATCCACTTCATCGTGTATATATTTTTTCTGTTATTTGATTTTTTTTTTCTTTCTTACAGGAAAAAGGATCCAGCCATATCGCTGGTCTCTTTGGATCTCGGTTTTCAACTTTTATTTTATTATTTTTTCTATTATTTCTTTTCTTAGGAGACCCATTGTTCTGTGGGTTGAGTGCCAGTGAGACTGAGTGTCTTGTTTGCGCCATTTTCGTTTCCCCGGAGCAGCGGCGATACCAACATCATTTTCTGTCAATCTCCATCAACCGCACGTAGGTATGCATTTTTCTTGTTTATATATCTTTTTGGCATGTTAGATTAATTTAGAAGGGGGTGTCAAGATTTAAATCTTTTGGGCCTTTTGGGTTGGGCCGTAATTGGCAAGTTGGAAGCCCCCTTTAGAATCTTTTCCCAATTTTTGGGCTTACCTCTTGAGGCCTCAGAATGATAGTGGACCAAAGCCAATTGACCATTAGTGGTCAATGGGCCTTGGCCCATTAACTTTCTCTTCAAGCTCATTTATTCTGTTGTGTATGTATATATTATCCATGTGTGTGCAATAGGGTTAGGCCGCGATTTTCTTTTCTTGTTTTGCCTACATTGGGCACTTAGGTAGGTTCTTTTTAACCCTAAATAGTTGGCTTACCCCCGTTAGTTAGCCTTACAAAAAATCAAAAAAATATAAAAAAGATTAAAATAAATTAAAGGTACTGGCCTATCCTCCCTTGGGACCTAGAGCAGGGTCCGTATTTAAACCATAGCCTCTTTTGGTTTAAGGCCGCTCGATCCGCCCTGCTCTTTGCCTTTAAGATAATTAAAATCATTTAGACTTTATTTTCCTTTTGCCTACCTTGGGCACTTAGGATAGCCTTGACTAGTTAAAACTTGCCAAAATTAAAATACAAAAAAAAATCAAAAAAATACAAAATAACAAAAACATTTAAAAACCCACAAAATGCAAAAAAGACTTACCCTAATAAATGAACGCCCCCTAGAGCTCCCCCACGAGCACCTAGCTACGCGGCCATCTCCCGGAGTGAGATTCATAAATCTCAATTCCACTTCCCCTCCCCAACTCAAACACGAGTTGGAAGTGACCACACTCCGAAACGAGTATAAAAACAGTCACGGACCCCGAACTACTATTAGGGTTTGATTCCGATTAACCGGATAAGTAGGCAGCCCAATCAGGGTTCGACCCCAACCAAAAATAAACTTTTTACACCCCATATTGATTTGTATTCGATTAGCAAAATTAATAATTGTTTTAGGAAATGTTAAGTGATTTTTAAATGTTTGACTTGGACCTAATAAGTAGGTTACCATCATTGGATGGAGGTCCTGGGGTGCCTAACCCCTTCCCCAGGACCTAAAGGGATTTCTTACCTAGACTACTCTGGACCGTAGACCTCCTTATTTTGGATTTTATCTCGGGATCCTACTTCCCCTAAGTAGGTGGCGACTCTTAAAATAAATTTAGCGTTATTCCTCTACTCTCGGACCTTATCTCGACACTTAGAGTTGAGAGGGGAGGAAAGACGGTAAATTTACGTGTTTACAATACCTTTTGAGGCAGTGGGGCTGGGGGGTTGAGAATGTTAAATGGATGGGGTTATTCACATCTGGGCAATATTTACAGTGCACGCCAAAGTGTTCAGTAGAGATTGATGCCCTGATCGAAGGATAATACTAACAGAATGGATAACCCTTTTGATTCTGTAAAATTCAGGGGTCTAGTGATTGAATGAACCATGGTCTGCCATGTGTATGATATTGAGTGTAGGGGAGCATTGTTTTGTGGATATAATGCACTTACACGATGTTATCTCGCTAATCACCTGCGTCTGCTGTTTATTAGAAAACCAGAAATGTGATAATGAAGGAGGTTTGCCCCAGAGGCTTACCTGAGGGATTTGACTTTGGAGCCCAGGTCCTGTTCCCGACTGGGGGATGCCCTTAACCACCCTTCCATCTCCATTTTTCTCCTGGTATTATAGGGAAGCTTTTCAAAGCATTTGATGCAACAAATTGGTAGGTTGTTACCTTTGTGACAATTGTTCTACGACAATATACATGACTGATCTCTATGATATTAGGATTATTATTGAACACCTGGATGCCCGATTCCTTGATCTTGACTGCTTAATTTGTGGACTACCACTTGGTGGCCATTACCTTGAAATCCCTTATATGTCAGTCCCGTCTAGGCTCCGGATTTAGAGTATAATATATGGTGTGGGATATACTGTAGCCAGCTAAGTTTGGTACAGTTTCTTTTTTAATAATTTTGAGGTGAACACATGAACCACTTTGGATGAGAATTGTTGCTACCTTCCTACTTTCTAAAGAACAAAGCTGACAGAGTTCCTTCTTGTGGTCTAACTTTAAAATAAAGGAGTTGTTTAATAATATCACAATAAAATGAGATAAAAGGAAGCCTCATGCTTAATTTATTTTCATTACTGTGTATTGATTGAAGGTTAAGTATATGAAAAGCCTCTTTTTTAATCAATTCAAATAAACAAAACTACAGCTTCTCTGTAAGACTCTAATTACCCGTGCTTGGTTTTGGTTATGTTGGTAGGTAAAGATCTTTTTAACTTTCGACATAAAGCTAATCAAGCAGACCTTTTTTTATTTAGAAAAATGGATAAACTTTAGAAAGCTATGAAGAACAATTACAGACTCAATGATTTGTTCTTCCGATAGAGTCCTCAAAAGCTAGGTGAAGAACTTTTTGTGGCATATTACAATCCTAAGTTCAAAGGTCGCTAATGTCATGGCCTAACTTTGTGAGGTAGTTGGGACCATATTAGTGTAATATTTGTTCACAGTGGACAGTATAGGAATTTTATGCATATGTAAAGGACAAAGGGAAATAATTGATACATGGAAAAAATGCTGGGGCAGGTACATATTGTAAGAGGAAGAATATGACTGACTACCTTCTCTTTGCTTAACATGTTTAGGTGAGTTTTGTCTTCTTTCTATTTTTTATATTTGAAGTTTACAACAACTCGAGGGATGAATTTTAGATAGTCATATTCAACCACTTTTTGGAACAAGTTTCAATTTTGTGAACTCCCGAGAAAATGAATAGCGATGGGAGGATTTTTACATGCTGTTGTTATAGTTAAGATTTTCAGGTGCAGCTCCTTATTATGGTGGATCTAAGTCCACATTTTAGTTTATGGGTTCTTTTAATCTCAGCTAACCTCCCAAAAAGAATAAAAAAATCATTCATGACAGAAGGAAGCCACAAATGTCTATAATCAGCTCTCAGCTCTCTATGACACCCTTTTCAATTGGCTTGTTCCTCTGCAACACTCCCACATTCCAAGTTCAAGAGAAACTCCTCATGTAGACTAAGGTGGTGTTTGGTAACACTAGTCTAAAAAGAAGTGCTTGTTTGAAAATTATGCTTAGTTGGACTTTAGATTGTTAAGTTGAAGGTTAATTGCATGCTTACATTTTAGTGATTTTAAAGTCCAACTAAGCATAATTTTCAAATAAGCACTTCTTTTTAGACTAGTGTTACCAAACGCCACCTAAGAGGTCAGTACCCCTAAAGGCCAGATACAGCAGCTTCGTTAAGTGGTCTTCTGGATTCCGAGTCTGTAACCAGCAATCTACTACCATATCTGAACCTTGTTATCGCCCAAAATTTGTAATTCAAATCAAACAGGGGATTCAGGGGACCCTTCGAAGTAGCAAAATCAATAAAAGCACTTCATTGATTGCACAACACAAGGAGCTCAATTCAAACAGAGGACTCAGGGGGACCCTACCATTAAGCATTGCGGCTAGAAGTAGCAAAATGAGCATCTACTTAAAAGCCCTTCAATGGTTACACTAACACAAGCACATATTGTACATCTGTGTTAAATGTTAGAAGCCTAGTGCCTCACTCATAGGGGCTGAGAGCCCCAATGAACTTCAAGATTAGAGTTCCAATGAACTTCAAGATATAACTATACAGTTAGAAGCCGAAGTTAACACCATCCACCTCGTAGAGCACAGTAGATTCATAAAAGAGCAGTCATAGGCGTACCTGGGATCTCCATTTGCAAACCTAAGGCTGATCCTCATTGGTCCACGCTCCCCACTCTTAAATTTTCACCAATTGTGGTGAGAACTTCAAAGTGGGGTATGGACAAATGAATAAATGAGGACCAACCTGGGTTTGCAAATGTAGATCCGATGTACATTAACCATTTTCCTTCATAAAATCATGCTTTGCTCCAAATTGCAAATGGTTCAGTACCCATCCTGGATGGTGTGGAAGATCCCTAAGCTCGTATATTTTTTTTCCTTCTCACTGTTAAGTAAGCTTTCATCAAATCCACGATATCCAGGGCACGAGTCAAAGCATCACCCAGTTGAGTTACGACTTTTAACTTGGGCATTGATACCAAAGAGGGAAAACCACAAAATAGATGCTAAAATATAGTAACAAAGATGATAAACGCAAGTAGGGCATGACAATATAAGCTTAGTAAATTGTGAGAAATTTGAAAATAAACACAAGTAACTGGTAAATGATAACTGGATTTACTGAGGAAATTGTGAGCAATTTGACAACAATATCCATTTGTTTGTTCATTTGGACATAATATTTATGTACAATACCCACCATCTAAATAAACATCAATAGACCATAATTAACTGAGGGAGTAGGGAGATTTGTCAAGTACAATTATCTTTGTTGCCCTCCCTTAACTTTTTCTTCCCCCAGCCCGAACGCTCCTGGTTTCTCAAGCATTGCTGCTCTTCTTTCCAGCGCTCCCATAAGCCCATTGAGGTTTGGCGGGTATGCGCTTCAATGCCTTTACACCCAATGGGTTATCCTTACTCTGTTGCATTAAACAAATATCAGAAAACAAAGAAAGGGATTCAACTATTACTGTTAATCTTAAGATTATCATGAATACAAAATATTACCATCAAGCAGGTTCCTGCATCAAGGTTGCAGACGGGATATTCGTGAGGGCAACAGCTCTCATTGTCATCACAGCAGGTAGCAGACTCGAGCGGGCAGCATCCCCATGAAAAGCAGTAGCTTCCATACTCGTAGACGCAGCAGCAGGTGGTGCTTGCTGGGCAGGAGGAGTAGCTGTCACAAACCATAGGGGGCTTTACTGGAGTGGGAGGGGATGGGCCAGGGTTGGGGGGGTTCTGACCATTCTTGATGGGATAGGAGGCCTCCATTGCGATTCCACATTTGCCAGTTAGGGTGCCAGCCACGTTACGCTCCATCTTGATGTACCCATTCTCTCCCCAGCTCTCCCCCCATGAGTTCCTCACAATCCAGTAATCCGCACCATTTTCTGTGCCATAACCAACAGCAGCCACACCATGGTCCAGCGCTGTCCCACACATTCCGGTGTAGACACCCTGCAAAGATTTTAGGAAAAAAAAGGCGAAATTAACAGCGATGGATTACGCTTTTATTTGATAAACTTCATTGTTTCATGGACTTGTTTAGAAGTCACTATCAGCCTGACTCATTAATGTATCGGTTCAGAGGTAAACTTGGTGAATTTTGTGGTTAGAGAAACATGAATCCCGAAATCAGAAGATCCTACATTTAGCATTATCGACGGTTTTCTTCAACCCCATTGAATCACACTTCTTTCTATCCCTGATAAGGGATCAGAACCGGACCCATGGTTGAAGTGCAGAAACCAATTGAGGAGTCCTATATGGCTAAAGCTAGTAGCAACTCAGTAGAAGCTTTTACCAATATGTGTTATTCCTAACCATACCTGTTTACTATAGCACCATGCTAATTCTATAATTACATTCCATGGAAGAAAAATAGATACAATAGCTATTATTAGAACAGAACAATTACCGATTGGTAGAGTTGGAAAGCCCTGCCACCAGCTTCAATGGCAACGCTCACAGGCTGATTTGCCACTGCCTTTTGCAAAGCCTTCTCGTTGTTCACTGGAACATCTTCGTACCCGTCAATGGTAACTGCCCGGGCATTTTTCTGCAAGAAGATGAAAAACAATTAGAAACCAAGATCTATATATAGACTAATTTCACTACTGAGATGTTTCAAATTTACTGAAAAGAGTGATACTATCTAAGTAGATAAATTTTCACATTTTATACGTAAAAACTGACCCTAAACTGGTCGCAACTTCCGTCGACAGCCCGGTAAGGGTAATCGTCTTCGGTGTCGATGCCGCCATTGTTGATGATGAACTCAAAGGCGTAGTCCATGAGACCCCCATTGCACCCCTCGTTATACGAGGTGTCGCAGTCCACCAGCTCCTGCTCCGACAACGATATCAAATCGCCGGTCACAATCTTGCTTATCCCTTCTACGGCAGCAATCGTCGAGAAAGCCCAGCAACTCCCTTCATTTTTTTCAAATACATAAATTTTAATAATACAGGAGATCTATCGTTGACGCGCACTAAATGCGAATATTTCTAGCCATTTTGTTTTTGGTCAGGCAAAAACAAGTCATGAGCATGAAACAGCAACAGCAACAGCAAGGTTCGAAATCCCCATTGTTCCCACCCAACCAAATTGATAGATTTCATCCCAAATTTCAAACTCTCTGGTGAGATTCGGGAATTTGGCAAAATTTTGGGAATTTATTATTAAATGCATTTTTTAAAATTAAATGGCGAAATATTCCAATATATTTCAAAAATATAAGGAAATATGATATAGATATATTAAATTTTACTAAAAACAAAATATTCCAGAAATTTCGTGAAAATATTTAATTTTAATAAAACCGAAATGGCCAATATAATAGCAATTTCAAACCTCGGGAAACAAGGCGTAAATTAAGACGGCTGTGCTAGTCTGAGCCGGCAGGCCCATTCCCCCATACCCGTGAAACCGGCATTCTTTAATGGGCCCACACATGAGGTGTTGTTGAGCACAGCCAACCTACGGCCCAGATTAAGCTAATTTATGAGTTGCAGAAAGAGCTATGAATCTAGACATAAAATACAAAATGAAAGCATCTAACGAAGAATCCCCTTCTGACACCACAAGATACCAATAGAATAATAAAATATTCTAAAAATAGAAAACTAAAATCTTAATTTAATTTTTGAGATTAACTATCATCAGGAGCTCCGGTTCAACAGATAACCGGAACAACACAAAAAAGCTTGAAGGGTATTTATGGAAAGCATCTGGTGATAGAAAATCCCCTTCTTTGTATTCATTATTAGCAAACTACCATTGTCCAAGCCTCCAAGGCCTTTTTTTTGAGTTGCTCCGGTCATCTGTTGAACCGGAGCTCCAGTTCATAAATTAATCTCTTAATTTTCTTTTAGGCATCGAATCTTAAATTAATTGATAATCGCAAATCTGACTCACCGCATTGTCCCTGATCTTTGACCGGAGCGACGGCACCTTTACTCCTCCAATCGACGGATTCAGGCAAGTCATCGCCGGACCGGAAAGCATAACGGTCGCTTTTGGGCTTTGAAAACCTCCGCTTAGCGTCGGTTTTGGCACCCAAATACCTGGAACGGTACTCCTCGTTGGTGAGATCAGCGAACCTGTTCAGCCCAACCTTGTAGGTGAGGTTCTGGGTGTTGTGTTCGTCGATGAACCTCAGATTATCTTTAAAGATCTCAAACCTCTTCTCCTTCTCCCCCAAGCCGTTGTACGCTTTCCCATGGCTAGTTAGCCACGATTCGTACATACCCATAACCTCCTCATCGGTCCTCGAAGTCGCCATATCTCCATGCTTCTCATCGTAGCTTATGATCGACATGTCTAAAGCAGAAGACAAAGCGAAGAACAGAAACAAAAGGGTGGCCATGGCTACCACCATCATTGAAGAAGAAGATCTTAAAAAACCCATCTTTTTTTAAGAAAAAAAAAAAACAGAAATCGATCGGGAAAAGTCCCCTATGGAGAAGGAGGGAATGGGTGTTAATAAATAGAGGAAACGAAAGGGCAGAATTGCCAGACTCAACCACAAGTCAGAGAAGCATGTGGATTGTATTGGATAGGCTAGAAGAGAGGGTAAAGCGAGAGAACCAATCAAACGTGTGTAGTTAAGTTAAATCCAGAAAAGGGAGCGGTGGAGGAAATACTTTTTCTCACGGGTCTTTTATTAGTTTACTTTTGACTACGGTTAAACTATTCCAACCCACATGGTTATCGGTATGGTTATAGGGAAAGTCTCCTTTCGTAGCGAATTGGGAATTGCCACGTTTCATGACTTTATGTAGTGGGACTTCTTTCCATCGGGACTACCCATTTCTCTTACCATGTGCATCAATTAAAGTATCTTACTTGGGCCCTTTCCCTGTGCATCACATTACGGAAAGAGACCCTTATAAAACTGCGAGGGGTAAGGGGAGGGCTCCTTGTTTTACTCACTAGGATAGCCATTGGGAGAATCTGACGCCCAAAATTAATGCCGTCCAATAATCCAAAGGATACAAAAATAATGCAACCAATCTATCCTACTCTCATAATAACCCAAAAGTCTAATACCTTGATATTTTTTCTCCTTTTTTTATTTGGACATTGCTTACCAGAGACGGCACCTTTTTTTTTTGTTGGGGATAATTGGACGGCACAGTGCTGCTTGAAATTTTAAAGATTTTTTTTTTTAATGGTAATTTTAAGGGCGATTCAACCAGAAGGTCATGCTTTGCATTTTTATTACGGGCATACTTTTAACATATTTACCAAAAAATGCATACTTTGTATTTTTATTACCTAATAGGGTATGTTTTGACATATTAACCCCTTAGCTACACATATAAAACCCAACACGGATAAGGGTAATATTGGAGTACATACCCTATTTGGTAAAATTTTTCAAAGCATGTTTTTTTAGGTGATAATTTTTTTTTAGGGTGACTAATCGGTACTTATCTCTAATTTTAAAGAGTTTAAAAGTTGTATGTTTCCGAGTTACGGAATACTATTGAATTAAGAGATAAGTACCGATTAGTCACCTTAAATAAAAAAATATCACCTAAAAGGACATGGTTTGAAAAGTTTTACCAAATAGGGTATGTACTCCAATATTACCCCTATCAGTGTTGTGTTTTATATACGTAACTAAGGGGTTAATATGTCAAAAGCATACCGTATTAGGTAATAAAAATACAAAGTATGCCTTTTTGGAAAAATATGTTACAAGTATGCCATTTTAGGTAATAAAAATACAAAGTATGACCTTTTAAGTGAATCGCCCTTGAATTAAAAAATGGATTTTGCTGGCACCAGTCGCACAAAGAAGCAACTGGGCCAAACAAATGGCAAATAGTTTGACTTTTACCTTTTGAACTATTAAAATAATAAAAGTTCTCTAAGTATTAGGCCTATCTTGCGTCTATGGAGAAATTTGGAATAAATGCGGTCGGGACCTCTTAAAAAACTTGAGACGACAATTTTATGATAAGAATTTCATCGTACCACTAATGGCAAGTTTTCATTTAAGAAGTTAAGGTTTTAAAATTGAGTTCAAGCATGAACTAGAGCTTCAGCTGATGATAATGAGAACGACCCAACCAACAGCTCAGCTGGCAAGGGAGGTTCTGAGTTCCACTCTTGCCATCACTTTCATCCATACAAGGTTCCATGGTTCTCATTGCCTTCGGCTTACCATGTGAATTGCGGAATCTTCCAAGCGTCTAGGGTTTACTCGATCTACCGAAGGGTGGGCTTAGGTTCCTCGTTACAAAAAATAAAATGAGAACGTCCCAAAATATATTTTATGACAGGTGTAGTTAGAAAACTATTAATATAAAAGAAATAAAATTCTCTATTAACTAATAATTTGTTGTCTTTTGTAATTTTAAAGATTTTTTTTTGTAGTAATTTTAAGGGCGATTCACCTAAAAGGTCATGCTTTATATTTGTATTACCTAAAAAGACATCTTTTAACATATTTACCAAAAATGCATACTTTGTATTTTTATTACCTAATAGGGTATGTTTTTGACATATTAACCCCTTAGCTACACATATAAAACCCCAATTCGGATAAGGGGAGTTCCAACAATGGCAAATCTAGTCAGACGAGAAGTTCTAACTGAAAAATCATGCCGCATTTGTTTATATCATTTTGAATCTGTGACTCACGCATTGTGGGCTTATCCATTGGCTCGAAACACTTGGGCGTTACTGAAAGGGAGAGTCCAAAAAATGACTACATCCGAGGATTTAGATTTTATTAATATCATGCTAGATCTTGAATCTCAGTCTTCAAAAAAGAATTTAGAATTGGGGATAATGATAGCTTGAGCTATTTGGGATTCACGCAACAAGATACTTTTTGACAATTACCAACTCCACCCAACTCAAATTGTCCAAAAAGCTAAAACTCTTTTAGAAGATTTCCAAGAGTTAGCAATGGTTCGACATCTCCCTCTTGCGAATTTCAGCTCAATCTCAATGGGGATAATAGATAATAGAATTGTCTAGATTCTCAATTGGTAGTCTTTGATTTGTTCTTCTTTTTCTGAATGCAGTAGATTCAGATCTATCTATGACTATGGTTCTTTGTAAATCTTTGTTTTCATTTTAGCAATAAAATTTCTATCTTTTAATCAAAAAAAAATATTGGAGTACATACCCTATTTGGTAAAACTTTTCAAAACATGTTCTTTTAGGTGATATTTTTTTTTAGGGTGACTAATCGGTACTTATCTCTAATTTTAAAGAGTTTAAAAGTTGTATGTTTCCGGGTTACGGAATACTATTGAATTAAGAGATAAGCTAAGTACTGATTAGTCACCTTAAATAAAAAAAGTATCACCTAAAAGGACATGGTCTGAAAAGTTTTACCAAATAGGGTATGTATTCCAATATTACCCTTATCAGTGTTGAGTTTTATATGCGTAACTAAGGGCTTAATATGTCAAAAGCATACCGCATTAGGTAATAAAAATACAAAGTGTGCATTTTTTGATAAATATGTTAAAAGTATGCCCTTTTAGGTAATAAAAATACAAAGCATGACCTTTTAAGTGAATCGCCCTTGAATTAAAAAACGGATTTTGCTAGCACCAGTCGCACAAAGCCGCAACTGGGCCAAACAAATGGCAAATAGTTTTTGACTTTTACTTTCAACTATTAAAATAATAAAAGTTCTCCAAGTATTAGGCCCATCTTGCGTCTATGGAGAAATTTGGAATAAATGCGGTCGGGACCTCTTAAAAACTAGAGACGACAATTTTATGATATGTAAGAATTTCATCGTACCATTAATGGCAAGTTTTCATTTAAAAAGTTAAGGTTTTAAAATTGATTTCAAGCATGAACTAGAGCTTCAGCTGAAGATAATGAGAACGACCCAACCAACAGTTCAGTTGGCAAGGGACCACGTACAGAGGTTCTGAGTTCCACTCTTGCCATCCCTTTCATCCATACAAGGTTCCATGGTTCTCATTGCCTTGGGCTTACCAGTTCATGTGAATTACGGAATCTTACAAGTGTCTAGGGTTTACCCGATCTACCAAAGGTTCCTCGTTACAAAAAATAAAAATAAAAATGAGAACTTCCCAAAATTTATTTTATGACAGGTGTAGTTTGAAAACTATTAATATAAAAGAAATAAAATTCTCTATTAACTAATAATTTGTTATCTTTTGTAATTCTCAAGGCATATTTTGGGGTGCATAATTATCTTTATGAATGGACTTGGGGATTTCTCCGAGGCACCGCTTGAGCGGGTTAACTGTAACGACTCAGAATTTTAATATAATAAAATTATGGGTTTATAGGTCCTTAACTGAGGTTAATTAGTTAAGTGTTTGGTAAATTTGTGAAAATTGAGTTTTTGTTCGGGATTGAATTGTACCGATAAAATTTCAGTATTTTTCCTTGAAAATTGCACACAGTGTGTCGATCGGTTATCGGGATGATCACCTGTCATACCGGTTCCGTCGCGCATCGATTCGCAAGACTGCAGTGGCCCTGTATGTAAAGAAATCAAGGAAACCGAGAAATTCACAGATTTTCGAAGTTCAATTGGGATTTAATATTTGTCGGGTAATAGAAATTCACGAAACTAGTACCACTGCGTGTCGATCGACCGTGGGGACGACTCTTTATTGTTTCAGCAGCTCATCATCTCAAACGAAGAAACCGTAGCGTCTTTTGTGTCCAAAAACAGGAAATTAGTAGGTTTTGCAATTTTCTTTCGGACTTACTTTTTACTGTTCGATGACATCATGAGACACCTCATCCCTTTCCTCCTCTATATAAGGAGGGTAAACCCCTCTCATTTCTCACGGTTCTGGCCATAGAGCGAAGCTCTGCCGCACTGGTTTCTAAAGAGAGAAAGTAGAGAGAAAAGAAAGGGGAAGCTACCCTAGGGTATTTCGACGCTCCCGACACGTTGGCAGCATCTGATTTCTTCTTTGACGCCTTGATTGGCATGTAGAGAGAGATGAAAAGTTAGATAGAGAAAGTAAGAGTTGGAGAGAGAGAAGCTCCACCTTGAGGTTTTTCAGCATTCTCATCGCGTTGGCGGTGTCCATTTCTTCCCCCGACACCTCAAAATCCGTGTAGAGGTAAAATCTCTCTTCCTCTATTCTCTTTTCTCTTTTTAGGTTAATATATTGTATGTGGAATGACATGGATAGTGTATGACGTGAATGAAAGAGGTTGGAGACCCAGTGGATTGTGTATGGAAGGGATGAGAAAGTGGAAATGGAGTAGAGGGGCGTAGTCCTCGGTTTTGGGCTATTTACAGCTCAGAATTTAGGCTCAGAGTGAACTGCGATCAATCGCAGTGATGTGGCGATTGATCGTAGGCATGCAGAAGGCATGCGATCGATCAAGATGATTGATCGTAAATAGATGGATCACCTGGGGTTTTGTCAGGACCCTAACGATCGATCGCAGGTAAAGTGCGATTGATCGCAGTTAATATAGATTTTGCAGGAGGCTTGTGTTGGCTCCTCTATGTGCCGTGAAGTCATCCTTGCCTAACAGATGTTATGTGATATTTGTTTTAAGATAATGATAGGTTCATTTGTTAGCCTCAAGGTTACAACCTTGGGTACCCTTAATAGTTTTAACAATAACATAATAATGAAATGACAATTGTGCTACTAATGATTCTTCTAAGTGTTTGTTAAAATACAGATCATAAGAACATTAGAAAATCTTTCAAAGCATAAAGAGTGAAAATCATTCAAGAAAAATCAAATGAATTTATTTAAGCAAGTCGGTCAATCCAAGTCATCAAAAAGAATGTTCAACTCAAGTCATTGGACTCAAGTGAAAAATGAAAATTCAAGATCATACCCAAAGTCCAAGTTAGATCTTAAACAAGAAAAGAAGATCTTCTAGTCAAAGCCAAATCTAAATATTCAAGATCAAGTTGAAGACCAACTCTCAGAAGACATAAAAGTTTAATTTTATTTTATGAGAGTGTCTAGGACCTATGTAAGAAGTCCTCAAAGTATGGTTAATTGAATGCTCAAATATTTAGATTAACTATAGGAGTTTAAGACTTTATTAGACATCATTCTAAGATCTTAGGAAATCATAAAAATTAGGCTAAAGGAAAGCCAAAAAGCCTAGGAATTTATTCTCATCATTAAGGTCTTTATCCAGAGTGAAAAAAGAGTTTTTACTCTGATTTCGTCGACGAATTCATAAGGGAGTTTTAAATTCGGCGACAAAATGGAGACAGTAAACTTACTATTTTTTATCTCGGCGACGAAATAAATTGGGGAAACCAATTTCGTTGACGAAATCATGTGAAATTCTGAAAACACTGTAATGGCTAGTTTTCAACGACCTTTTTCGCGTTTAATGTTTCACCAACGGTCATATTAAAACGAGTTCAAGAATGAACAAAATACAATTCTTGATCTTTACAATAACTCTCATCATCTACTCTAACACTCACATTGATTTCTACATCGATCACACATTAGAAATTTTCAAAAATCTCATATTGAGCTATTCAACTCATTTCTTTGAGAGATTTCATTAGAGTGTCAAACTCTTATTTAGCTCATTTCTAGAGCTTTATTTCGGATTGTAAATCCAAATCTACATTTGTAAAGAAAAGTCAAGAATCAGTGGATTCTTGCAACTGAAGTTGTAGCTTCGAAGAAGTCAAGAGAGGGTTGTGCTCTTACAAGTGAAGGTTCTATCTCGACCTGTAAGAGAGATTGTAAAAGTTTGGTCTCGACTTGTAAGAGAGATTGTAAGCAGTTTAGGCTTTACTCGGGAAGAAGTCTGTATGAGTAAAATCATGATGAATCCTTGAAGCTGAAAGCTGAAAGGCAGGGACGTAGGTTGCCGAACCTCGAGAAAAACATCTTGGTGTTTGCTTTTTCTAACTCTCTACCTTACTCTTTTTACTGCTTATATTTTAGAATTGTTAAGTTGCATTCCCCTGTTAATTTAATTTTGCTTAAAAATGGATAGTTAGATCTTAAATTTGCCAAGACCCTAATCAACCCCCTCTAGGGTCAATACTTAGGCAACACCATTGGCCTGGTTAAGTTCCTTATCAGAAAAACCTTGTATGATGTGATGATCTTTGAACACTTGTAAGACAATGGTAGGTCTATTGGCTTGCTAAAGTTTAACCTATGAACAATCCCTGCGTGATGGGATGTTGTTTGAATGTTGTAGGGAGATGGACGGACCCATCTACCCAGATATATTTCCTATCGAAACAACATGTGTGATGTGATGTTGTTTGAATATGGTAAGGTAATGAAATGGCCTATTGGTCGGGTAATATTCCACACCAGAACGGTATATCCTCAGACTTGGTCCACGGGCATGAGGCCAAACTGTTCAATTATTCAAGTAGGACTTGAATAATTGAGGATTTTCTACGATTAGAAAACCTAACTTGTGTGAACACTATCTGTGGTCCCTCTTTGACTAGGTCCAGAGATGCGATATCTATTAAGAATTGGGGTTCCTTCGTGACTAATAGTTGAGAGAGTTAGGATGACATCGGGTCTATGGACCCAAGTTTGGATTAGGGTCTACGGACCCAGTGATGTATGGAGTTTACAAACTCAACGATGTTACCTTGAGGGGGCATTGGCCTATGTCGGTAGATATGCACCCAACAGAGGCTGTGATGACCTATGGTGATTGCCTCACGAGATGATGTTCTGTAGAGGCAGGTACATCCCAACAGAGGATTTGATTAAACGTTGTACTGTCAGAGGTGTTGTGCTTGACAGGATTTGATGTCAGAAGAGTTGTGCCTGACAAAATCTGATGATAGGATTTGATGCCAGAGGGATGGTAACCTCTATACTTCAGTATGTTCTAACAAGACTTTGCAGTGAAAGGCCTTGTGGATTCAAGGTTAACCCAAGACAGGTTGAGGAATGGAGATCGTTGTACTTAGGTATGTCCCAATAGAGTTCGGTCAATGGTGACAAGATATATACCTTGAGGTGAAATGACTTGAGTAACAGGAATGACCCGAGATAGGTTAAGCCTGAGGGTAACAAGATACTTTGAATTGAAAGGTTTTATGAATTCAACAGAGGATGACTCAAGATAGGCTGAGTCTGAGGGTAGCAAGATACCTTGAGGTGAAAGGCCTTGTGAATTCTAGGATGACCCAATAAGAGGTTGAGTTCTGAGAGACAAGATATTTTGAGGTGAAAGGCCCGTCGATTCAAAGGATGACCCAAGATAAGTTAAGTTTCTGAGAGACAAGATGCTTTGAGGTGAAAGACTCTGTGATGTCAAGTATGACCCAAGATAGGTTGAGTACCCAGGTGTTATTGCTGATTTCTCTTTAACTAGGTCCGGAGAGGCAGTGTCTGTATAGAGCCGGGGTTCTTTCGTGACTAATAGTCAAGAGATATTGGAGTCCTTGAATGTTTCTAGCGGGTGAAGACCCGGGTTATGTGTAGAATCTTCGAATTCTAGGTTGTTTGGGTTGGCGTACCCAATGTTCGGTTGTGATCGGATGATTGTCCGAAAATGTGTATGTGAGTCTAAACGACTCAAGGTATGATTGAAATCGGGTGAAATAGCCATGCGTGATCTCGAATCACGAATTACGATATTAAATATTATTATAATATGAGAATTGATTTGTAAAACTATATTTTTAATGATGATTGTTACCATGTGAAAAATAGTTTAGATGAATTGTGGATTTTGCTGGACTCTATAGTTCACTCCTCTTATTTTATGTTTACAGATTCTGAAGTGGTTGCCGATTGGCAAAGAGCTACGCGTGATAAATTCTGGAAAGTATACTGGCGTATTAGTGGCGCCAAAAGTAAAAGCTACCGTAGCAAGTGAGGTAATACATTTGCTTATGATGAGTTATTGTGATGACCAGCTGTTATTGCTTATGTAAGCTCTTGAATAAAAGTTTGAAAATTTCTTCATTTTCGTGGGTAAAGTCTTTCGTTTGCGTGGTAATGACGAACGGGCATATGTCTTGGAATAAGATTCCTTAGGCGCGAGTTCGGGACGTCACATTCACGACTTATCAGTTCGAAGTTTCTTGGAGCATTCTGCTCGGGCAGAGCTGGGTACTGATCGAGTGGTCTTAGACAGACTGGAATCCAAATTACTTGGAAATTCCTGTTTCAGTAGGGAGTTGTTTCTATGTGCCTAGAACTCTTGTATAGGTTTATAAATACATGCTTATAGGTTTAGGTTTGATAAATTTGTAGACACCCAATTTTGCACGACTAAATGCCCTTTTTAGCTCAAAGTATCAAAAGATGAATTCAATGAAGAAGATCTGAACTCTAAAATAATCTGAGATCAAACCATGTCAAAGCCCAATCTAAGCTCAAGTCAAGCCCGAAAGAGAGGAGAAATTCATTATTTTAAAAAAAAACTTTTTGAGTTTTTGGGAAAAGTTTAGTCCTACATCAGAAAAAAAACAAGAAACCCCATTTTTTTTTCCATTATAAAAAGACTTTCACCCTACACTCTTTTTTCATCTTGAAAAATTGGGAAAACACCATTAGACTTGGGATATCTACATTTTGGAAATCATCTTGGAAAACCTCCAACCTTTGGAACCCTAGTGGAGAAGAGAGCAAGAGTTCACACCCTTGCCTTGGAGTTCGGATCTACTTCATTGTTTTTATCTTTAGGTGCTTGGAACGCGGGATCATTGGAGCGCAATCATAAATGTATGCAATATTCTCCCACTCCAATTCTACTTCTACCCATCCAAATTTTTTCTTCCTTCGATTTTCCATAGTAGTCGCGGGGCCTCTCTTGAATCGGTCGATGAGAGAGATTGACCATTGCTGATTTAAGGAAAATGGGTTTGCCGCTTAAGTAGAGAGAAATCACTCCGATTCAATCGAGGAGGGGTGAATTCCAATCTCAAAATAAAAGAAAAGTAAGTAAAGAGAAATCACTCCGATTCTGCTGAGGAGGGGTGAATTCCAATATCGAAATAAAAGAATAAAAAAGAAAAAAAGTAATTGTTTAATTGATGAAAAGTTAAATTAATGAAGAAATGTTAAAAAGGTAACCGTCGTTTGACGGATGAGTTAGGTGCCTAACACCTTCCCTGACTCATAAAAGAATCCCCGAACCCGATCTCGGTTCTTGAATCAAGATTTTTTTTTGAGTGTCCAATCACAACCGAATTCTTGTTTAGTGGCGACTCTAAGATCTCGGTTTCTCATTAGTGCGAAAGCATTAATATGGGAGGAAATCAACTTGAACCGTCTATCGCACAAGAGTGAGAGATAATAGAAAAAAATTAAGCACACTAGTGCTTGAGAAATATTTAAGGGAATATAGATAGAGATTCTTCTTCAAGTTTCATTGAGAATGTAACTTGAGTGGGGTGTATAAGGGGCTTAAGCTTGGGTTGAGATTTAATCTGAGAGGAGAGTGATATTGTACTGGTTTCTCAAGATTTCTCTAAATAAGAAAGAAATAATTTAATCTTGATCCATAGACGTATACAGGTTTTTATCGAACTATGTATATCTCGTTTTCTCTATTGTGTCTGTTTGATTATCTTTTCAGTCAGGTCTATTATTCCCAGTTGAAACTTCATGATAAATGGATTGGATTCCAATGTTCATTTGTCTAATATGACACCCCAGCACCAGAGAGAGACTTTTAGAAGCTATGCTACACCCAGAGAGATTAGATGAAGAGCTGTGTTGAGTGTCGAAAAGAAAAGTCGTCTGATCAGAGCTGATATTTGCGGTGATCTTAAAACCTTAGAAGGGATGTTTTTTTGTATGGTATTGGGTCAGGCCCTCGTAGGCCTACGTAAGCCCACAGCTCATTAGCAAATTGACATGATCTATACAGTTTGCATCCAGGCTTAAGCATTTGCTCCAAAGACTTTTGATTTGTAATTGGTGGCAACTTCGTTTAAGAGGTATGAGTGCACATGGATGGAAACTTTTTTGTTTTTTGTTATTTGAGATGGTCCCATTTTGAAGATTCTGAGCGTCCTATCTGGGGCGGTGTTGGACTCTCCACTTATTTATTGGATTTTCTGCTGGTTGCATTTGGGTATTACGTGTGACCTACTAGTGGTTTGCTAGTGAGGTTTATGGCGTTTGCGCAATGAAGAGTGCTAGCCCTACTATCAGGGCATTCAACTTTCGTGTGAGCCAACCATTTGTCTATTAAAGCCTTATAATCACGTAAAAGTATGTATTTTAATACTGAAAATAGATAAATGATATATATTTTTTTTTGGTGAGAAAAATGAACAAATGATTGGCTTACATGGAAAGTAGAAATACCCTGCGAGTCATCAGTCTATGTTTGACACGACGGTCTAACTATGTAATAGTAGGGGCTTTGGCTTGTCTCTGGCGAAGCCAGAAACCCCTCTCGGGGTTCCATACATTATGCGACAGTTGGCCAAAAAATGGGGAGAAGTCATTTCATTTTCTCCCCATTTTTTTGACTTCTCCCCATATGATATCTCTCCCCTTTATTCTCACACACTTATCGCCACATGTCTTATTAAGGGTGGAGAAGTCAAAATCGTGGGCCCCATGATTTTGACTTCTCCACCACTTGTCACCTATTCTATGGAACCCCGAGATAAGCCCTTTCTGGCTTCGCCAGGGACAATCCCAGGCCAATAGTAGGGATCATGGCACTCGAGAAAAAGGGGGTTCTCTTGTATCTAAAGAGATGGGATACAGTGCTTAGTGAGTTAGTGGGGTCCACAGGCACAGCTACTTACGATTGCATATGGCCTATGGGTCCTCCGAACACCAACCCTACTGTGTTCTTCCATTTTT
Organism: Tetracentron sinense; assembly: GCA_015143295.1. Lineage (NCBI taxonomy): Eukaryota > Viridiplantae > Streptophyta > Magnoliopsida > Trochodendrales > Trochodendraceae > Tetracentron > Tetracentron sinense. Next base: position 5,975,525 of record CM026552.1, on the reverse strand, counting down.
TTTAAGTGCGTGGTCTCCAATGCACTTATAATTGAAGCAAAATCATCAAGTTTTAGTCTCTCCCACTTCAGCCATTCGTTTATATCTGCCGAACTCTTTGCGTACAATAGCTAAATGATGGTGTGCAATATTTGTCAGTCATAGACCTGTCATTGTTAGAATTTTTCTTATTAAATAAAAATTCATGTGGTCTGGCGCAATTTTTAGGTTTTTAAAACTCGGATTGTATTGCTGTCAATAGAGAATATTAAGATTAATGAATCCCACGAAAGAGATGTGATCGAACTCAAACTGGGATTCTTTAAGTGTTATTAGAGCTAACAACATGGTCAGAATTGACGACTGTTAGATCTTTGGTGTGATCCCTCTTAGCCATTGGATCTTATGATGGGTAGGGATCCAAAGGTATATAAAGCAAATGGGGGTCCCTCTTTTCTCTTACGTCATTTGGAAGCCTATTGAATTAGACCTAAGAAGAAAAAAAAAAGACTCTTCTCATCCTCTCAAGTACCGAGAAACCTAGCATTACACCGTGAAGGGAATAAGGAAATTCCAACGAAAGGTATGAGATTATCAGTTTCAATCCTTGTCTGTATTGATTATGAATTCTAGAAAATTAATTGTATGGTCTAGATCTAGAATTAGAATAATATTGATTAGGTTTAAATTGTTTATTATTCTGAATCCCAACAGTCACTAGATCTAATCCTTCACCAAAAATAAGAAAATTCCGCATAGCATCCTCCCATACAGAACTTACTATACTATCCATATATGGTCGGTCACATTCTTTGTCCAAAAAATGGAGAGAGACCGAAGTGATCCGGATGCTGCCTTCACAACAGATTCATTCTCCTGCGTTGCTCCTTCATATGCCCTCTGACTTTAAGGGATAGCTGTGGAATCTACTCAAATTTCATTTCCTGGCCGAAATTCCTCCCTTGTATCTTAAAGTTCCTGAAGACTGTATGGTAGGTGATTGATTATGTATGAATTTTTAACGTATTCGTGACATTTTCTTCTCAGAGACGTGATAAAAGAGTAATAGGACGAACATGGAGACTCTGATATAGGCCACGTTCTGCATCTACTATCTAGCACTCACGCCCATTTCAAAACCGTGGACAACTAGCTCATGTTCCATTCCATGCGTAGACCACCATTGATGACGCCATATCCAGTTTTATGCATTTATTAAAGATAAAGATCAGCATCAGCTGTAGCAATCCCAAGAGATTAACAGATACAGAGCTCCATATGAGTTTAATAACTCTTGGAAAATACAAACCCAGCTAGCCAAATGTATAAAAGAAACAACTGAAGAACATTATGATAAGCACTATCAGTGAATGTAAATACCAAGCCATATTCATTTTATGGGTACATTCTACCGCTACCAAGCAAGACCACACACACACACACAACAGTTCTAATGAATCCAGGTAAGAAAGTTTGATCTCGATTCACTTCCCAACACAACCAGGTAAATGAAAGAGTTATGATCGATCATTTACAGTTTCATCTTCCATGCATATTTTAGTTTGTCTTACTAAATTCTCACGTCTTTTGTATTCAATTCCCCTCCTCGCGCAAATGAGGTATTCAATTTCCCTCCTCCCGCAAATGAGGTTGAATCTGTGGCCTGCTCACAATGACATGACACATTCTTGTGTAAAGAACTTTTTAAAAATTATGATTGATATTGTTTCTACTAAATCCGTAAATCGGAACAATGAACAGAAATCAAGAATTCTATCCAAATTTTTTGTATAAAACTCAAAGCATATCACATACATGTTCCCTGTCACGCAGGGGAGGCAGTAGATTTTGGTCGACATGACTCTTTAATAAGACCAGAATATCAACTCGCCTGAATGCAAAAACTCTGAAATTAAGGTAAAATGAAATCCACAAATCATCTGTCCGTGTAACAATTGACTTGCAGTATATACCCAGTGAGACCATCATCCATAATTGTTGATGCTGACAACCCTTGGTCTCAAATTCACACAGCTGTATAATTTTTGGAAGTATTGGCCAAAAGGTTTCATTTTTCTTCAGTATGCCTCCCAGAAAGTTGTGAGTCTGCTATCTTAGATTCATGCTTCCTCTTACTACGGGAACCATGTCTTGACCTGGAAACCCGAGTTTTGGCGCGACGTTGCTCTGTGTGCTCTTGGATGTCATTGGTTTTTTCATTAGATGGGAGTTCAGGAGGAGCATCTGGCCATGGTGTGCGTTTTGCAGGGACAGTAATCTCCAAAGGAGGGTCGATTATCCATCTGCATGCAATGAAGTTGAATTCTTAGATGGAATGTAGAGGAAAGTGGAGAAATCATCTTCAATAATGCATTCTTCACACTAGCAAGTGATGGCATTCGACTGACAGCAACATACTGCACTGCTAGTTAACTGACAAGGATATATAAAACATTTGAAACCATCAAAAGGACCGTGTTCTGCGCATTGTTCTACAGTTAATATTTTCCTGGGGCTCAATGAGAGAAGATTATGCGGACCATGATTTCTCGCCCTTTTTGTTATTGTGATGATTTTACTGTTTTGCTCTTTCTTTCTTTGTTTTGATATTGTTATGATTTTCCAGGTGTTCACTTATCGAGGAACCTTTCTGTAATTTTTTTCTCTTTCATCAATGCATGGATCATTTACTGATAGAAAAAAAAAGTGGAAATAAGGAGACATGAATCCAGTTTTAAAGAATAGCATTTATACATCTCTTCATATCCTCTACTTATAGATTGTAACCTGAAAATTACAACAGCTCCTTGACGTGAAAAGCTCAAGGATATCAGATAATAAGATACACTCTACCAAGAGGGAGGGAAGAAGGCTTTGAGACCATAAAGTCAGACAGGCATCACAATATTACAAGCAAATAATACATTTGGAGAAATGTACTCTGAATTCAAATTATTTGAAGGCTTTGAGACCAAAAATTCAGTTCTGGGCATCACAATATTATAAGCAAAGATGAGATTTTTTTTTTGGTACTTAAAGAATGCACTTCTCTAGCTTTCTTCAATAAAATTTTGTGCATCGTAGTGTTAGCAAACTCTCCTCTCCCCATCAAAAATTCGTAGATAAGATAGATTTTGCAATGAGTTTCGATGTTTAATGAATCTTAAGGACTACACGTGTTCTTTTATATTTTTAAAAAAGAACCAACACATTCTAGAGAACGGAAAACCAAATTAAACCTCAAAATCTATTGAACATTACTCTTTTTTCATTTGGAAAAATTTCGATGGATGCGTAAAAAATGGAGAGGAAGAATAAAACTAATGGGGTGTTTGGATCGGATTTTATTATCCGAAATCAATTGTGATAAGAATTGATTCTCCCAACTTTGTATTCCCCAAACACTATTATTTATAAGTGATTATTTGACAATTAATTTCTACACAATCAATTCTTATCACAATTAAATTTGACTGGTAAAATCCGAACCAAACGCCACCTAAAGCGAGGCAGAAAAAGTGATTCTTAATGCCTTTTCTTTTTCAAATCTTCTTCAACCTTCACATCATTTTTCCTCATGTTAAGTCATTTTGTGTCACGTGGCTCAACAATACACTTGCATCTCAATGTGGTGCACAATAATCGTTTCAGATGGAGCATCCTCTCAAACTTGAACTAGTCCACATAATGTTTTAAGCCTTGCTTCCTGCTAGATGTTAAGATTTCCTCCCTCCATGGTGATCTACATTAGGAAGTCCACTTGCAACCACTTATTAGAGGCTCCATAATGGCAACATCTTGACAAAATGTTCTGATCTGTCGTTCTGTTTGACCAACTAAGTAATGCATGCTGCCTATATAATATTGTGGACAGTGAAAATGCAGTTTCCAATCAAAGCAAGCAGGTAAATACCAAATAAAAAGCCATGTCATGTATTGTAGTATGCTTGTTTAATCCCCCACTATCTTCCAGATATTAGTTTTCATCTCCTCTCTCCCGCCTTGGTTTTCATCTCCTTTCTACTTCATATGTTGATATGCCACAACTTGCATAAAATAGTCTTCTATAGTATAAGCATTCTAAACACATTGAGCTTGATTGTTACTTTCTTCCATAAACTTTCACTTGGATTAGTGCAGGGATCTCATTGAACTTCATTCAGTTGAGAGTTTTGAGACATTAAGCCTTGAAAGAAGTCGCTTCCCTCTATTCTTTTATTCACATTGAATATTTTCTCCAACAATCTCCTTAAGTTGTTGTCTAGATATGAGATGTGTCACACACACACACACACACACACACACACATATATATCTTGTATACACAGGTCCAATGGGGCGCCATAAACAGTTATGAGGGCCATAACCATTCACATCAGTGAATGTCTTTTCACAATTATACACAGCCAAAAGAGTGGACATAGCAACCAGGGGCTGGGGGAATGTGCCCCCCCACCCCACCCCCCCCCACACACACAATTTTTTCTTTTTGTAAAACACAATGTTTTGGAAGAGCTTAGGAATGGCGCAGCTGGTTCTTTAACTTTTGAAAAAAAAAATACCTTTTATATTATGTTGTTTAATTATTTAACATGGCATAGTTTTGGGACAAAGGGACAATTGTCACCTGAACTTAAAAAAAAAACTACATTATTTAATTATTTAATAAGCCATAGCCATTGAGCAAGGGGGGCCTAAACTTTTGAAGACAAACTCTATTTTTTATAATATGTTATTTAATTATTTAATAGGACATGGTCATAGGGCAAGGAGACAGTTTTAATAGGAAATGTAGTATGAAAGAAATGACCCACAAATAGAGTTGTAAACGGAGCAGATTCGGAGCGGATAGTGGTATATCCAAATTAGTATCTGATTATATATTTGACAATCCGAATTTGAATAAATATCCGGTGGATAGTGAAATATGATATTTGTATCCGACTCCGATTAAAATATTCGAATTCGGATAATATCCAATAACTTTTTAAAAAAAAAATTCTAAAAATATAAATTAATATCTGAAAATGTAAAAAATATATAGATTTTATTTAAAAAATATGAAATTAATATTTTATCTCTATTTATATTAAAAATAACAATTTAAAGTATTAAATTATGTATATATATATATATATTTATGCTTATTTTAATTTATAAACTTAAAATATATTTATGTATATTTATAATCGGTCGGATATTTATCGAATCGGATATACCAGTATCCGAATTTGTATCCGATTATAAACGGATAGTAAAATTACTTAAGAGTAGCCTGCCTACCTATTTTATGTCTTTGTTGGTCATTCCCCGCTCAGTAGCTACGTTTTTAGAACGTATGGAAAGAGAGTTCCTTTGGCACAGGAAAAGTGGTTAGGTTAAGTATCATCTTGTTGATTGGAAACAGATTTTTCGTCCAAAGAGGGAGGAAGGTCTCAATTTGACGCCACTGTCTCTAGTCAACATGGCTCTCATTGGAAAATGGATATAGAGGTTTGGGGAAGAAAGAGAGAGTCTGGCGTTTGGTCATCGCTGCCAAATACTGGGAAGTTTCTTGTTGGGTTCCTAAGGAGGTGAAGAGGCCGCACAGGGTGGGTTTGTGGAAGAGGATCATGTCAGTTGCACGATTGGTTGTCCCTTTCTTCAAGTTCAAGGTAGGTGATGGGGCGGAGGTTCGTTTATGGACGGATGTTTGGAGTGGATCATCGAGGCTGCAAGATGATTTTGCTATTATCTTTCGTTTGGCATTGGATAGGACGGCGTTAGTCAGGAACTACATCGATAAGAGAGGTGCGGGGGGCGCATGGTGTCCCAAGCTGAGGAGAGGGCTTAATAACTAGGAGATAGTTGAATTCAGTAGGTTGTTAGAGCGGTCTCTTCCCTCGATTTCTCAAGGCCGGGATTGTAGAATATGGTCGGTAGGCAACAAGGGTTGTTTTTCAGTGAGATCTCTGGTTCAGTTGCTTGAAGCAAGTTCTTCCACTTCCTTTCCTTATAGGGCTGTGTGGAATCCAGGTATTCCATCTAAAATATCTTTTTTTCTATGGAATGCGACTTTGAACAAAATTCTCACTTGTGATCACTTGAAAAATAAAGGATGGAGGTTGGCTAATTGTTGTTTTATGTGCCTCCAAGCGGAAGAGTCGGTAGATCACCTTCTCTTGCATTGTCCAATAACTCATGAGATTTTTAGTTTATTTCTATCTCGTGTGGGCATGGCCTGGGTCTTTCCCTCTTCCTTTCACAACTTCTTATCCTGTTGGAATTTGGTAAGTGGAGAAGGATCAAGGTTGGCGTTGTGGAAGATTTTGTCAGGTGTCATAGTATGATCCATTTGGGGCAAGAGGAATAGGAGAGTGTTCGAAAACTCTTCCTATCCCCTTTCTCGTATTTGTGCTAAAATCAGGTTTTTGATGTTGGAGTGGAGCTCAGTTAGGTAAGATGGGGTGGGATTAGGCATGATCCCTACCGGGTTTCTGTGATGCTTTTGGGGGCATCCTGTTGGGGGTTAGCATGGGGTTTCATGTTTTTCCTTTTATTTTGTGTCTCGCATTGGTTCACATTCTCATGAACTATGCATTTTATGTTTATTTGTATCTGCTTTATGTTTATTTATGAATTGCTTAGAAAAAAATCAAGTTTGAAGAGTTTCTAAACAAGTAGCACTACTAAATTGTAAGTTTTTTTTTTATCAATACTCTACTGAATTTGTAATTTGAAGATGCTTCTACCTATAATGATTCATCCATAAACAAGATTATTGCACAAAATGTAACCCGTGGGCAACTAGGCTATTCTCTTAAGCAGGGACGGGGCCGGGGGGTGGCCACGGCCCCCCAAAATTTTTGCAATATCTTCTTTCTTTAGTATGAAATAGTGGGCCCCTCTTTTAAATTTATTTTAGTATACTTGCCCTCCCCCCGAAAAAAAAATAAAAATTCTTTTGTCTTACATATATAGTGGCCCCCCAATATTTTTTCATATACAGTGCCCCCCCAATGAAGTCTACTAGTTATGCCCTTTAGAGGTTGCCACATGTCCCTATTGACACCCCTTAATTATGGCTAAAATTCACTCACTCTTAGGGTTCACCTACTTGGTTTTTAGAGAAAATATTAAATTCTTGTTAACCTTATGAGTTAGTGAATTTTAATTAGGGTTTGGAAATTTTTTTGATATTTTTTTTAAAAACCAAGCATAGGCACGTGAATCTTAACCACAGTTAAGGGTTATCAATAGGGGCACGTGCCGACCTCAAGGACATTACCGGAAAAAAATTTCTCAAAATATAAAATTACCCCAAAAAAAATTTCTTGGGTACCCTTAAATCCATCAGTTTTTTATTCGTGTATTTTGGTTCCCCCAATGAAAAATTATTGGCTCCGCCCCTGCTCTTAAGTGCTTCGAAACACCTCTCCACTCTCATATGCCCATCTCATACATTGTTCACCTACATACCAATCTATGCTAGTTAATGACCACTCCTTTTTTTAATTTTATTCTTTGGAACATGTGCCATTGGCAGTTGAGGTTATAACATAGTACATGAATGGAAACCGAACATTTAACAATCTTCAAAAATGAGATCAGTGTAACTTATATTACCAATTTAAAGGCAGGTTTTCAAAAATCGTAAGTGCACTACTGAATATGTAAGTTTATTGGATAATTATCAGAGGCAGTGAAATAAATATTAACACTGCGAAGACAAAACAATTCATACCACTAAGCATAACCCCTATTGGATTTAAATAAGAACGAATATCAAAAGCAGACTCAATTACAGGGTCAGGGATCAAAAAGGGAGCGCGAGATAAGATATAGCAAAAACTGTGGGTAAAAGACTAACCCGAGAGGGAATTTGCTATCTGCACGAGCTTCAACACGGAGCCACCATAACATAACCTTGCGTCCACAACTACCAAGAGGCTCTACGAAGGAAGTATCTTTCAGAAAAGCCAGTGGACTTTCGAGCTCATCCCCATCTCCAGCCAGCGTATCTAGATCCTGAACCCACTCTGGCTTATCCTCTGCTTCCTTCCAAATCAACTTGGAATTGAGGACAAAACCAGCCCATTCCAGCTTCCTAGGCAGCACAGTCGCCCTATCACCGATATTGGTTGCACTCTTCCCTACATATGGCAGCGAATTGAAGGTGTGCCAACCAACCAATTGGCCGGAAGAATTACAAGCTGGACCTTGAATAGGAACCGGCAAGTTCTCCTCATCCTCCACCTTCTGAGATAACAAGGATGATTCATCCGAATTCCCGGAATGAGCGAGAATTCCAATCGAAACAGCACCGATCCATTTTACCGATTGGATCTCATCAAACAACTCCATACTATGCATATTACTATCATCTGCAAACATCACAATACCATCCAGTCTCTGTTCTCTCACGATTCTGTTCACCGGAAAACCTACCAAATCAAGTTGAATTCTAAACAAATCCTAAACAATAAAGAACAATTGAATAATCAGAGAACCGTGAATTCACCTCAGGGCATGAAGCCGCATCCGAGCTTCCATCCGATGGCGATCCTCCCACGCAATCGGCATCCGATTATCAAAACCAATGTGGATAGTACGAAGTCCTGATTTGGCAAGAAGATCGGCGGTCTCATTAGAAGTCCCTCCGGCTTCAACGACGATCCAGACGAGATCATAGGGTACGAGCATCAGCGAGTGGATTAAACCGGTCAAATGGAGGGTTTGGAAGGTTCGAACATAGGTCGGAGTGATAACAATCAGAGTTTTCCGGTTCTTGATCCCATACTGGAGCCGCTGCTCTTTCTGAACTCTTTCGATTATGCGATGCGCCGTCATGACCTCACTGGGATTCGGATGAGGCCACGGGCGTATTCGGATCCCGTGCCGCCCGACAACGACATGGCTGCTGCTGTTGCTGAGGCTCGTTTGGTTCGACTGAGTGTCGAGATTTAATGGTGAAGGAGATGACGGAGGTGTCTGAAACGTTAGGGTTTCGGCAATATCGGCGGTGGTTCTGAGGATCGGCGCTGCCGTGTAGAGATTAGTGGTTGTGGTGGTGGTTGAGAAGAGAAGGAAGAAGATGAGACGAGAGAATCTGAATCCTAAAACGAGGCTGATGAGGCAGCAGAGTCCGTGGAGGACTAACCAGAAGAGTGCCGCCGGTGATTTGAAGGCGCCGTCGGCGGAGGAGTCTAGAGGACCGGTTGCTCTGAAGCTGTTGCTTCGGCGGTTATTACAGTTCTGCTGCAGCGCCGGCAGCTTCATTTTCTCTACTCGATGTCAGAGAAAGAGAGAGAGGGTGGGGGTGGCATTTAGCCATTTATCCATCTGTCATGGTTTTTTTTTTCCTTGAAGGCATCATTTATCTACGTGGTATGTCAGTATGTCTAATGCCACACCCCTAACACTCACGCAAGAGGCGAGGTTGTTAGTTTATGTGGGGTTGGGATTAGATCATGCGATAGCCAGGCCAAAACCATCCGGTGATGCTTTTAGTCCCACATGTGGCGATAAAAAGGAGAACACATTTCATTTTTGACTTTTTTTTTTTTTTTTGCTTCTCTCCAGAAGGTATCTTCCCCCTTTTTATCACCACATGTCCCACATCAACCCCATTACCGGATGGTTTTGGTCTGGTTTCGGCGGATCAAATCCCATCCCGTTTATGTTTTGTTTAATAAGAGGTTTCTTTGATTTTACGAATGGGAAAAGAGAAGAAAAGATTTCGGACCATCGGTCAGTGTTCTCGGGGCCCTACCCAGCCCTGCTCCATTGGTGATTGATTTCGGACAGAAACCTTCCTTTCAAAGCCTCTCGATAGGACTTAAAATAGAATTAACGGATCATGATGGGGAAAAGCACCTTGATTTAAAAGGACGTTTCTTACGTCTGAACGGAATTACGAACCTATCCTTTAAGATAAAACCTTCATTCGAGATTCAATTCCATCACTCCGGCTTGACGAAGCAGTACTGTCAATTGTGGGTGCAGAGACGAGTGTCCTACACTCCTGCCCCAGGGTGGAGCCAGGAGAGGGGGCTAACAATGGGGTTCGGGGTGTAGCCTCCGTTTTTTCAAAGGACCAAGACCAAGTTCAGGGGTCATTGCTTATACATGTATCAATTTGTAAAGAATATACTTTTTCGAGTTTTGCCTTTCTCCTAAAGGCTACGCTCCTTGGTTCATTAGATATAATTATTTATATTAGATGCAAATTTTATTTTATTATTCTCATATAACTAACGGGTATTACCTAAAATTATAATATAAGTTCATATTTGTATGAAGGATTTATCATCTAAAATGTATTATATACTGTTAATCTTTACTTATATATATAATAAATATACTTAATTTTAGTATATATAATATACATACATAATCGAAAGGAGCTTAACAAATTGAGTAGTCCTGCTCTGCTCATTAATTAATTAAATAAGCTTAAAAATCTAAATCGAGTTTTTAATAAGTTCAAGCTATTTCACAAGAAAGACGATTAGTTAATCAGCTTTATAGGAAAACATTGGGTTGACCGGTACTAAGCTGATCAGGAGGAGGGGAGCCCCCGATCCCCCTAGTTTTGCCTTTCTCTTAGGCTACGCTCCTCGCTCTATGTGCCTCTGCCCCCTGCTCATAGGAAACTAATTGTCACTGATTTCAAGCCAAGCCGAGAGATGTTAAGCTTTGTTAGTTAATTAAACGAGCTTGGAAATTAAGCTTGAGCTTGACTTATTTACTAAATAAACAAGCTTGAGCTTTAAGACACTGTGTTCGAGCAATTCACGAGCAACTTGGTTCATTAGATATAGTTATTTATATTAGGTGCAAATTTTATTTTATTATTCTCATATAACTAAATGGTATTACCTAAAATTTTAATATAAGTTTATAATTGTATAAAGGATTTATCATGTAAAATGCATTATATACCGTTAATCTTTACTTATATATAATAAATAAACTTAATTTTAATGTATATAATCGAATCGGGTTTTTAACAAAGTGAGTAATCGTGTGTTCAAGCTCTGCTCATTAATTAATTAATTAAACGAACTTGCTTTTAATAAGTTCAAGCAATATCACAAGAAAGATGGTTCGTTAATCAGTTTTATAGGAAAACATTGGGTCGACTGGTACTAAGCTTTTGATGAAGAAAACATGAAAGGTTCATGAATCTGCATAACATAAGCCTGAATCTGATGCTTTTTTATTTTCTTAGCTAGCAAGAAAACAAAATAACTCCGACATGCACATGCCATTTAGTGTTTTACTATGCACTCCCACTATTGTGCCACGTGTCTCACTAACCCTAATTACACCAATATTATTAAACAAATGTTAGAAAAATATATAAAAATGAGCCGTAAGTTCTTATTGAGAAATATGGCATAAAAACCACCAATAATCCTCTGCATGATAGGGCTATCAACTGATAGGGTAAGGATTTGGTAAAATATTTCTTTACATTTTTATGATTTCTTACCCTCCTTACTATTAACGTATGATAGAATTTTCCTTTACCTGCACATCTTGGGAAGGGTGAAGATTTTCAATTGTCTATTGAGTAATCAAGTAATTCAAAAAAATAATTACCTCAATTTTTTAATAATTTAAAAGCAATATTTTACTTATTAAGAAATTGGATAATCATGTAAATAGTAGGTAATTAGGTAAAACGTAATAAAGCCAACAAATCATTTTTTATATATAATAATAAAATTATCAAACTACAATTTTTTTTCCCACAAAATTAACTCATTCATAAAACAATAATATAATATTATAAAATTGATTCAACTAGCCACTATCTAGTTTATACCACAAAGATACAACTAAGTTAGGATTTAGAAATTAATATAAAATTACCAAATTATCAATAGAGTAACCGGGTAAAAGGAGTTGATAATGTGGTAAAGATTTTATTACTAATTTCATACTTATTTATTAATAAGAAAAGAAATCTTTACCAGGTAAGTTGGGTTACAAAAAAAGAAAATAAAAAATCAACCAATAATTTTCTTTCAAAGTGACCATTTTATTTTCTTCCTAAAAAGCTTAATTTTTAGTAGAAAATAAAGAGAAAATTTCAAACTTTGCGTATTGTTCCAAATTTCAATTACTCTATGTCTTGTCCAAAATCTCAACTACCACCACTACTTTTACTGTCTCTGCCTCTAATACCATTGCTACCGCCGTCGCCGTCGCCTCCACCACTACCATCACCTCCACCCATTACCATTATTGCCATCATCACCACAGCTACTCGCTATCACCATTGTCACCTCTGCTACTGCCATTATTGCCACCTGCTATCACCATTATTGCCACCTGCTATCACCACCATCACCACGCAAGGTTTGAAATTTCCTTTTCAGCCAATCCCAAAGACATCGAAACTGTGTTTATTTCAAAAATTAGATATCGGTCGAAATTTCAGAAATTTCGGGTCAAATTTTGGATTTCGAATATTCTGGAATTTCGGCCGAAATCTATTTTTTTTTTTAAAATAGGTTTTTGTTTATTGTTTTTTTATTAAAATTTTGAAATATTTCAAAATTTTTACTGAAATTGAAATATTGAAAATTTATATATTGATTTTAAAATAAAATAATAATATTTATATAAATACATAAAATTTTAATAAAATATTATTTTTAAAATATATATTAATAAAATATATATAATTAATAAAAATATTAATATTTTGGATTTCTAAATTTTGTCAAAATCCTGCAATTTTTCTAGATTTCGGTACGGGTTGGCAGGCCGAAATCGTTAAAAATTTCAAATTGAAAACCTTGTCACCACGTGCCCCCTGGGGTGGAGCTAGAATTCTCTTGTAGGTGGGCTAATAAATGGGGGTTTGGAAGCGTATGCCATGTTTTTTTTTTTAGGGTCAAGTTTTTTTTTAGGGTCAAGTTTGTTTGTGCCCCCGGTGGTGGCCCTAATGGGCTAGCAAAGTCCTTGAGAAATATGGCATAAAAGCCAACCAATAATCCTCTGCACATAGGGCTATCAACTGATAGGGTAAGGATTTGATAAAATATTTCTTTACATTTTTATGATTTCTTACCTTCCTCACTATTACGGTATGATAAAATTTTCCTTTACTTGCACATCTTCGGTAGGGTGAAGATTTTCAAAAAAAATTTAATTTAAAAGCAATATTTTACTTATTAAGAAATTGGATAATCAGGTAAGTAGTAGGTAATTAGGTAAAACGTAATAAAGCCAACTAATCATTTTTTATACATAACAATCAAATTATCAAACTACAAATTTTTTTTTTCACAAAATTAACTCATTCATAAAACAATAATATAATATTATAAAATTGATTTAACTAGCCACTATCTAGTTTATAACACAAAGATACAACTAAGTTAGGATTTAGAAATTAATAAAAAATTACCAAATTATCTTTAGAGTAACCAGGTAAAAGGAGTTGATAATGGGGTAAAGATTTTATTACTAATTTCATACTTTTTATTAATAAGAAAAGAAATCTTTACCAGGTAAGTTGAGGGGTAAACCATTGACAACCTTACCTCCCCTAATTGGTTCTTTAGAAAATAAGATGTGGTATAAAAATGTGAACGAAAATCTAATTTCTAATGTTTTGTTACAAAAAAAAGAAGAAAAAATCAACCAATAATTTTCTTTCAAAGTAAGCATTTTATTTTCTTCCTAAAAAGCTTAAATTTTAGTAGGAAATTTTATTTTCTTCATAAAAAGCTTAAATTTTGATAGAAAATAAAGAGAAAATTTCAAACTTAGCGTATTGTTCCAAATTTCAATTACTCTGTCTCTTGTCCAAAATCTCAACTACCACCACTACTTTTACTGTCTCTGCCTCTAATACCATTGCTACTGCTGTCACCTCCACCTCCACCACTACCATTACCTCCACCCACTACCACTATTGCCATCATCACCCCAACTTCTCGCTATCACTATTGTCACCTCTGCCATTGCCATTATCGCCACTTGCTATCACCACCATCACCACGCAAGGTTTGAAATTTCGGTTTCAGCCAATCCCAAAGACATTGAAACTGTGTTTATTTCAAAAATCAGATTTTGGCCGAAATTTCTAAATTTTCTGGTCAAATTTCGGATTTCGAAGATTTTGGAATTTCGATCGAAATCTAAATTTTTATTTTAAACTAGGTTTTTGTTTATTGTTTTTTTATTAAAATTTTGAAATATTTCAAAATTTTTACTGAAATTTCATGAAATATTGAAAATTTATAAATTGATTTTAAAATAAAATAATAATATTTATATAAATACATAATTTTAATAAAATATTATTTTTAACATATATATTAATATTTCAGATTTTTAAATTTCGTCAAAATCCCACAATTTTTCAGGATTTCAGTTCAGGTTGGTTGGCCGAAATCGTCACAAATTCGAAATTAAAAACCTTGTCACCACGTGCCACCAGGGGTGGAGCTAGATTTCTCTTGCAGGTGGGCTAATAAATGGGGGTTCGGAAGCGTATGTCATGTTTTTTTTTCAGTAGCAAAGTCCTTGAGAAATATGACATAAAAGCCAACCAATAATCCTCTGCACGTAGGGCTATTAACTGATAGGCTAAGGATTTGATAAAATATTTGGTTACACATTTTTATGATTTCTTACCCTCCTTACTATTACCGTTTGGTAGAATTTTCCTTTACCTGCACATCTTGGGTAGGGTGAAGATTTTCAATTTTTTTTTTAAATTTAAAAGCAATATTTTACTTATTAAGAAATTGGATAATCAGATAAATAGTAGGTAATTAGGTAAAATGTAATAAAGCCAACATATCATTTTTTATACATAACAATAAAATTATCAAACTACAATTTTTTTTTCCACAAAATTAACTCATTCATAAAACAATAATATAATATTATAAAATTGATTCAACTAGCCACTATCTAGTTTATACCACAAAGATACAACTAAGTTAGGATTTAGAAATTAATATGAAATTACCAAATTATGTTTAGAGTAACCGGGTAAAAGGAGTTGATAATGGGGTAAAGATTTTATTACTAATTTCTTACTTATTTATTAATAAGAAAAGAAATCTTTACCCTGTAAGTTGGGGGTAAACCATTGACAACCTTACCTCTCCTAGTTGGTTCTTTAGAATATAGGATGTGGTATAAAAATGTGGACGAAAATCTAATTTCTAATGTCTGGTTACAAAAAAATAAAAATAATCAACCTATAACTTTCTTTCAAAGTGAGCATTTTATTTTCCTCCTAAAAAGCTTAAATTTTAGCCGAAACTAAAGAGAAAATTTCAAACTTTGCATATTGTTCCAAATTTCAATTACCACAAATTGTGTCTCGTCCAAAATCTCAACTACCCCCACTACTTTTACTGTCTTTGCCTCTAATACCTTTGCTACCACCGTCGCCTCCACCACTACCATCACCTCCACCCACTACCACTATTGCCATCATCACCACAACTAACCGCTATCACCATTGTCGCCTCTGCCACTGCCATTATAGTCACTTGCTATCACCACGCAAGGTTTGAAATTTCGGTTTTGGCCAACCCCAATGATATCGAAATTGTATTTATTTCGTAAATCAGATTTCGGATCAAATTTCGAAGATTTCAGAATTTCGTCCAAACTCTAATTTTTTTATTTTTAAATAGGTTTTTTTAATGATTTTTTTATTAAAATTCTTAAATATTTATTGAAATTTCGTGAAATTTTGAAAATTTATATATTAATTTTAAAAATAAAATAATACTATTTATAAAAATATATAACATTTAAATATATATATATATATATATATATATATATATATATATATATATATATATATATATATATATATTTCGGATTTCAAAATTTCGTCGAAATCCCGCAATTTTTCAGGATTTCGGTTTGGGTTGGCTGGTCGAAATCGTCGCAAATTTTGAAATTAAAAACCTTGTCACCACGTGCCACCAGGGGTGGAGCTAGAATTCTCTTGCAGGTGGGCTAATAAATGGGGTTTCAGAAGCGAATGCCGTATTTTTTTTTTAGGGTCAAGTTTGTTTATGCCCATTTGTAAGAAATATATTTTTTCTCATAACCCATCACCACCACCACTCCGCTCCTCTCCTCTCATTTCCTCTCCCACGCTACACCCCTATTGATCAGTAGTATAGGATATATTTTCCTTCCAAAATTTCAAGAAGGCTTCAGCCCTTGGCCCCCAAGTGGCTCCGCCCTCTGTGCAACCACCGGCACCTCAACACTGCTGTGCTAGTGTCGTCGCCTACACTATTACAACCTCTCCTTTTTTTTTTTTTGTCTTTTTCTTCCTTTTCTCAGTAACGGAGCAAAGGGAATGAGTCAGGGTTAAGAAAAAATGGGTAATTGAAAAGGGACCCCAGAAATTGGTCAACACCCTTCTTTTATCATCCATCGACTGTGGTTAGGATTCACTCACCCCTAAGGTTAAACATTATAACCATGGTTTTCAAAAAAAAAAAAAAATAATAATTTAATTAGGTTTAACCATGATTAAAGTGGTGTTAAAAAGGACATGGAGGACCTTACGGTCACCTCAGAAGAGGACCTTGACACCAGGGCCTCCTCTTTCAAAAACAAGAAAACAAACTAAGGGTGCATTAACTTTTGAGATTAATTTTGAGTCGGATCTATGCTTCACGACGAAACGGAGCTCCACTTTTTACATTATAAGTGTGAGGGGAAGCTCTTTATATTTAAACTGTTAATTTTTTTCCTTTATTTATTTATTTTTTAACAGAGGGGTACCTGCTCGGCTTCGTACCAATCGCTCATCCTTCTATCTTTGACTTTTATACTTGTTGTCCAGCGGTCAGCCTTGTCCCCCTCTTCTTTCTTTTTCCGTGTATACAATGTAGTATATACATCACGCTTCACAGAGACGATCTCGCTGGCGAAATTATTTTTTCAAATCAAAATAAAGGTCGACGAATGGGAAGACCACAGTATGTGGGCACTATATGGGTCCCACCCAAACGGATCTATCCATTCAAGAACAACGGCAAAGATGATCCAGATTGCACGGTCCAAAGAACTCCTTCTTAGTATGTCCCAAATTTCCACGCCAATCAGGATATCTACGGTTGAAAAGATTCGCATCTGATGGTCTGTATTCTCCTTCGTTGAAAATCCCAACTCGTTCTCTATCAAAGGCTCCAGAGTCCAGACCATTGGCTAACAGAGCTTCCGGTTTCCGGTAAAAGTTATCGGGTTCCACCTCCACACTCAAGTAGCTAAATATCATCATCATATCTTGTCTTAAAAGCAGTTTTAGGTCAACTCTATATCACTGGCAACAACTAATCCCGACAGGTTTTACGAGTTTACCAAGTCGTAAATCGGACGGTTTGACTTTTCCTCCTGTCTTTCACACCGAATCCGGACAGGTTTAACCCGAAAAAGAGACGGTCAATGCCCTGACATTTTCATTTTCTGCGTATTAAAGCGTTTCTTTTTGTACAGTACTGGTACCCCGATAAATGGGCTTCCACGTGGAATTATGCTATTGGAAGGTACCTTTGACGGCAGCTGGGCAGAAGCGACAGGTCAGTCATTCGATGCCTTGCATTGGGAGGGCATCGGTTTGACTCGAATCCCCTCTTTATCATCTTTCTCTCATCTTCTCTTTTCGCTTTTGCTTTCCTCATCTTTTCTTCTTCTCTTATCTTATGCATTCTGTAACAAGATCTATCTCTATAACTACAAGGGATCCTGCAATTGTTCTTGTTCATCTCTAACTGTATTGCAGAAATGGCGGTGGAGCTCATGATGGGTTACAGGAACGACAGTTTTGCAGCGAAAATGGAAGAGAATCCAGTCGAAGAAGCTGCGTCTGCAGGGCTTCAGAGCGTGGAGAAGCTCATAAGATTGCTGTCTCAGAGGCAGCAACAGTTCGAGGCAAAACCAGCTATGGATATTGAGATGGATTGCAGGGTTGTCGCAGATGTAGCCGTAACCAAGTTCAAGAAGGTTATTTCATTACTGGGTCGGACCAGAACTGGTCATGCTCGCTTCAGAAGGGCTCCTTTGGATTCTAGTCCTCCACAGCAGACCCAAGAGCCTGTTCCAGTGACCCAGCAGACGAAAGAGGAGAAACAATCTTATGGGTCTACTAGGGTTTATTGTCCGACGCCGATCCATCTACTCCCTCCTCTTCCTCATCATCATCATCACCCGAAGAATGGCGTTATCGAGAGGAAGGATTCGACGACTACGATTAAGTTTTCATCTTCTCCGCCAATTTCAGCCGCGACTTCGTTCGTGTCATCGTTGACCGGCGATACTGACAGCAAGCAAACATCGTATTCGTCGGCTTTCCAGATGACCCATCTATCCCAGGCTTCATCGGCGGGACGGCCTCCTTTGTCTTCATCTTCGTTGAAGAGGAAGTGCAGCTCATCGGACGATGCTGCGGCGAGGTGCGGAGGATCTTCTGGGCGGTGCCATTGTTCCAAGCGGAGGTGGGTCGTCCTTATCTTTTCAGTTCTTCTCAAAATTTTATTTCTTTTGTTTTTTGAAACAATGGTTGATTTTGTTTTTAATGTATTGTTTTGTCGATTAACAGGAAATCGAGAGTGAAGAGGGTGGTCAGAGTTCCTGCAATTAGCTTGAAGATGTCCGATATCCCAGCAGATGATTTTTCATGGAGGAAGTACGGACAGAAACCCATTAAAGGATCCCCACATCCAAGGTGTGTAGCTTTGTTCATCCTCCTTGTCTTTCATATATAACTCACTGGGCTCTCGACTCGTTGAGTCACTCGGTCATTTATAAAGTGGCTCAATGAGGACGTTTTGTCGTTGACCATCAGACTCGGAAACTTACTCTCTTAAAGTACCATTACTTGTGTCTTCAAGCTTTTGGATTCTTTTGGAGGGACGGTGGTCTCTCTTCTGTTTGTAGACTGTAGTGAACCGTCGTCCGAGTTGACTCATCTAACTCAGCATCTAATTGTTCTAAATAATTGTGTTCTGGGTGCATCAGGGGTTACTACAAGTGCAGTAGCGTGAGAGGTTGTCCTGCACGTAAACACGTGGAAAAGGCTTTGGACGATCCAACGGTGCTGATTGTCACATACGAAGGCGAGCACAACCACTCCCACTCCGTTGCAGATCAGACGGCTCTCATCCTCGAATCTTCATAGTTCATCATCCTCAAAACGGGAAGAACCCAATTCAACATACTTGCAAAAGAAGCCCTCCCGTCTATTCACTACACCAAGCAGCAGCGGCAGTCGCAGCAGCATCTCCAGCTCCATCTCCGAGAAGACTAGTGGGTTTGTTCGTTCCCTGTACCGGGATTCCTTTTTTTTTCTTTCAAACCCTTTAATTGAGGAAAAGTATGGAAAAGAGAGAAGAATGTTGATTTAGTGAGACGAAAGTAGGTTTTCTATCTTTTCTTCTTTTCATTTTTTCTTTGTATTTGGTTCTTGTGAGAGTGCCTTTACTTTTTTTTGTTTTTGTCTTTTGCTCGAAGTTTCTACAAATTAGGAACGCTATAGCAATACCCTCAGAATTTGAAAAAATAGCGTGTTGTTTAATGAGATAATAGAACCCTAGGAGTATGACTAGCATTCCTCGAAATATTTACAGGAGAAAAGAAAACCTCGGTCAACGAATGGGAGACAACGAAGTGTCCGTTATTTCTTAATGAACGTGTCGTGTATGGGACGGTTGACGTATTTAACGTGACCGGTAATTTACTGGGCCTTTAGAGAGGTTTGACTTTTGGTTAGGTGTGCATTTTCTATTGCGTGTAGACATTCTGGTTTGGACTTTGGACCCACTTTGAAGTTTGATGCCCACCACTGAGCATCCAAACAGGGAAGATTGTTGGTAGGTCAACATAGGCGGTGGAGGTAATGATATCGCGGGCTCCACTTCCTTGAATTCTTATCAACTTTAGGTGGTTCTCCTTGCTCACTCTACACCAAACTTAATTTATTATTACTATAATATTGAATATATATATATTTGTTTTGGTCACTTATAATATTAAATATTTAATGCCCACAGCAATTATCAATCAAAAAGAAAAAAAAAGCCCACAGCAATTTGATTTGATTTTGGACGGATAGTGAAACAAACATATTCATATTCGATTTTGGATATTATTAAAATAACTTGACTATTTTAAATAAGGATTTGCTTAGTCGCAAATTTTCCAAAGAGGCAATTTGGTGGTTACAAATGTCAACATTTCCTAATTTTTTAATGTATTAAAATATCAAATATCTCAACTGGGGCTAACTTAAAAAGTCGAAAAATTAAAAAAATGCAAATTTTATTAAAAAGACATTACTTTAAAATCTTTTTTATATTAAAAATAATAATTCAATTAGGTGCGTTTGGATTTATGGAATTGAGGAACAGTCAATCTTATCACACAATTCCAAATTCATCGTTTGCGACACATTATAGATAGGGTGAAAAATAATTTTTTAATTCCACAGAGGATTCGAGCATGTTTTACAAACCCACGCTGCTATGAAATTTAAAAACAAAAGAAAAGTTCGATGGTTTCATTTCTCCATAAATTTAATAGTGCATCAAAACGATAGAATTCTGAATTTCGTGAAATTTAATTTCGTGAGTGTTAATTCCGTGGAATTCAATTCTTTGGCTCCATTCTTTAGTCTTATAAACACTTAGATAATGAATGGCTCATAGCACAATTCACTAGTCTCCCTTTGCAAAATTACTTCATGAGCTCATCAATTTGCAGGACAATGAGACCCACCTTTGCTATGTTCAATATAAGATTACTTGGACGTTACTAATTAATGGCATTTTGTTAGATAACGTGGGTCGGAATGGGGTTGGGCTAACCTCAAACCTACTCACGTACTGGGTCGGGTCAACAATCCATATTTGAGATGAAGGAAAATGTTAGCCTCAATTGCCAATAGTTAATTGTCACCTAAATAGAAACGTCAAAACACATATCAAATAAATGTTTTGACTTTTTTTTTTTTGGTACAGAGATATACGTTTAGGCCGCAACGCCGGGTTAGGTGTTAATATCTGTTCGAATTAGTGGGCGGGTGGAGAGTATAAACGACTCTCACCCTCGCGGGAGTTGAACCCCGGACCTCCCCCCTAAAACAGGGGATACACAACCATTAGGCCAAAATTCGAACCGTCTATAAAGCAAAGTTATGCCTATAAAAGGAGGGATGGGCAAAGGGGATTCCTATAACATCTATAATTCATATCCTCAGAAACTAGGATGGAAAGTTCTGAAAAAGTGGATTACCCTCGAACTGTCCTCTCAATAATCATAATGATACTCTTCGAGCTATTGGTTCCAAATACAATCCCATGTTCCTCGTCGTAGCATGATAAAGTTGTGAAGTATATGGGTTAGTCGACTATCAATGTATCATACAAAATAATTACTCCAACTTTGGCAACGTTGATCCAAAGTCACCATCCCTACAAAAAGGTTCATCAACTTCATATTCTTCTCTTTATTTTTGTGCTTCTAATACCTACTATGCAAAACAAATCTAAATCATTTTAAGATAAAAGTTCTCTGGATTTCAAGCTTACCAGAGTAACACCGGTTCGCCTTAAGAGCGGGAGAACATTATAGCAAGGGAACATAAGTAGACGCTGACGAGCTCTAATATAGGTTATGCATGACAGATCATAATCCTTATTTCAAGCCTCGAGACAGTGTTCTTCTCCGGTGGCTTTTCTCACCCTTCTTCCTCTCTTTTCCCCAGTTGTTAGTTTCCTTCCGCACACTCCCTTCGGTGTCTCTAGCCCGTATGTTTCAGTCCCCATCCCCCTCTTCTTCCGAAGGCAATACATTTGAGACGAACCAGAAGATACCCTGCAACACATCTCTCACTGATACCCTTACTGAAGAGCTCAACAGGAAGTTGGTTCTCAAAAAGCTAAATGAACTCATCACCATAGCTCCTTCAGCCATGGTAGCCGATAAGGCAGAATGAAAGCTTAGTCTTATCGGTCGCTTCGTGACGGATCGTCCGATCAACCTCTAGGTAGCTAAGAAGACTACCATCTTGGCCTGGAATACTCGAGCCCCGGTAAGTACTACTGATCTGTAAAACGGATTTATCCTGTTCAAATTCTCATCGGCCAACGAAATGGAGAGGGTGTTGAAATATCAACCGTGATCTTTCAACGGACACCCTATACTACTGTCAAAATGGCTTCCTGATATCCTGGTCTTCGAGCTCTAGCTTCACTCTCTACCTCTATGGGTCCAAATACACGGGCTACCACTGGAGTATCGGACACCGGAGGTGGGCGAAGCAGTAGCAGCAAATTTAGGGAGCCTTCAGGAAGTAGAAATTCTAATGTCGGGGTTCAAAAAAGGAAAGTTTATGCGTCTTCGAGTTATCTTTGATATCAACACAGCCCTCCGACCCTATGCGGTTCTCAACTTGCTGAATAACAAATCGGCCATATTCCCCCTGACCTACGAGAAACTACCCATCCTATGCTACCACTATGGGGAAGTAGGATACTATGCAAAGCATTGTGAAATCCTTCCATATTCTATCATGCTAGATTTCACCAGGGGACCACAGATCTGTACGGGCCATGGGTGGGGGAAGACTTCTTTCATTTCTCTAGCTGGCCTCCCTTCTCCATCATCAACACAGCAACTTTATCAACCCAGCAACAACCGGAGCTAGATTCTTAGTCGTTAATGGCGGACGAGGACTCGGAGAAGAGAAGACCGACATAGTCAGAAGTCTCAGGAGGAGGGGCGGCGTATATCAAAACCACCCAATCAAAAAGCAAGGAGGATTCAATACGGAGCGGCCGAATACTCCAGCGTGGGGAACATATCCCCATATCTGTTCAAAAAGTGGCACAACGTCTTCAGTATGATTTGTCCAAGGGTGAGGGCCTACAGGAGGTATTTGTGGACTTTGAGTTGGTGAGAGTGCATGTCCGACGCATCCCAGATGGTAAAAGGAATCCCTCCCTACCTCCCAAAAAATGTTCGTCTGACATGGTACGAGGTGAAGCTCAACGGTTGATTTTGGAGGTGACTACTCCCTATCGAGTCCCATGAACCTTGATCCTTCAATAACTATCTCCCCCGGTACAATCCCACATACCCATACCCACGACTCGAGGAAGCCACATAAATAATAACCAAAAACTACTGGGGGCAGAACCCCAGAGCCCAAAACCCATCATAACCGTAAATCCATATTATTGGTATTGACATATTTCGGTGTCAAAACAAAGTGTTTAGTAGTGTCTTGTGTAAGTCTACAAGCATCTATGTCCGTGAAGATGAAGACCGAAGAAGTTCGATTGAAAAAAATTCAAAATATCGCTTTCATCTCTCTTATAGGATGGTAAATGACCTAGATACCTTATACACTAGGTGTAATTGACTTAGATATTGTTCTATAAACCCTAGGTGGCTAGATACAAGCCTTGAGTGGCATATGGGGTGTTTGGAATGCAAAAAAAACCCTTGTTCGGGGTATAACTCATTAACTGTTGTTCCGATTTTGGCCCATAATATATTAAAACAACTGGTTCGAAAAATTCTAAAACTTTCGTGAAGGATCGGTTGACTGGTGGCCTACCGGTTGACCGCTATAGGCGACCGGTCGACTGTTGATAGCACTTTTTTGTTAGGCTTTATTGTCTAGAGTGTTTGAAATTGAAGGGTTGATTGCTCATGGGACCGGTCGACCCCTCCTCGTGAATTGGGTTTCTATCTTACTTAGAACTCTATTTTTGACCCTATATAAAGGGGGTTTGATCCCCATTCGAACCCAAGGAGTTTAGAAAGTTTAGAGAAAGTTTTTCAATGAAATTTAGAGTTTTCCAAACCCATTCTCCTCTTCCACCCTAGAGTTTGCAAGACTTTGTTGATTATTCTTGCTTGTTATTCCATTGTTGAAATACAACTAGGGTTTGTTTTAAACAAGCATCACCCCATTTTAAACAAGTTAGCCGGTGTGAACCGGAGCCTTTGCGAAGGAGATCGATCCGAGGGGGATCGTGGTTATTTGGTCGGAGGAATCCGGAGCCGTCATTGACGGAGATCAATCTTTAGAGAACGTGGAGTGGAAATACAAAGAGAAGAATAGGCTACTGCGGTAGATTGCGAGACTTGCGAGATCGTGATTGCTTTCGGAGGCGTGGATGATTGAGTACTGAGGATCGTAGTATCGAGTCCAGTTAAGAACAATTAAAGTCTTGTAAGTATTTGTTTCTTTGTCTTAGTGATATCTCTTTGCTGGACTACGTCCTATGGTTTTTCCTAGAAGAGTTTCCATGTAAAAATACTTCGTGTTGTGGTTTGATTGTTTTCCTTTTCTGTAATTGATTATCATCCTCCCTTAGTTAATAATTTAATTCTTAATCTGAAAAATGGTAGATAGACTTTAAGGAAACTTAGCTACCCCCTTGGGTTTGTGAGTTCTTGACTCAAACATAGATTTAGGATTCACCAGATTTTTTCAATAACCATATAACTTTTGTTGAGCCCAAGGCCCACAACCCAAGTTCACCACCTTCAAGCTTGTAAATCCACCATTCAACTCTCATCTCTACCCAGTGGCAAGACCCAAGCCCCTCACCCTCTTACTCACACTCTATCTGGGAAAGAAGTTCAAGATATTTTTCTACCAATCTCGGTGGTTTAGGTTGGACAAGACCAAGCAATGGATGCCCTTCAAACACCACAAGGTCAGCATTTGTCTGGGGTGCCTGCCAAGGAGTAAGCCACCCCACCACCAATGAAAACCCTATTCTAGAACTATCAGGGGATCGACCAACCTCAGACAGTTCGGATCATGCAAGATCTAAATTCTCGTTTTCGGCCTAACCTCATCTTTCTTATGGAAACAAAAAACAAAGTGGAAAAAATCTAAAGTCTTGCTCGTAAACTTCACAGAAACCAGGTGTTCAAAGTGAAACCGTATGGCCTGACTGGAGGTTTGTCTCTTCACTGGTCCAACTCTATTTCTGAAATTCAACTCAGCAATTCAAAACATCATTGAAACTACCATTCAGTCGAATCCCAATCTTTCAGAATGAGATGCTTCCTTTGTGTATGACCCCAACAATGACTCAGAGCTTAAATCCCTATGACAAGATTTAGCAAGCCGTGGTCAACATCAATGTATAGAAGCCTTGGGTATGTCTCGGTGATTTTAATGATATTCTTACCCCGAACGAAAAGCTAGCAGGCCGTGGTCAACATCAATGTATAGAAGCCTTGGGTATGTCTCAGTGATTTTAATGATATTCTTACCCCGAACGAAAAGCTAGGGGGACTGCCTGCAAATCTCCCGAATAAGAAGCACTTTCAATCTATGATATCTGAGGCAAATCTGCTTGACCTGGGTTTCCAAGGCCTAGCCTTTACTTGTTCCAACAGAAGAGCCCACCCCGATTTCATCGCTGCCCACCTAGACAAGGCTTTAGCAAACTCGGTTTGACATACAACCTTCCCTTCAGTTGTCATCCGCATTCTCCCAGTAATTGGGTCGGATCACAACCCATGTTTGGTGGGGGGGGGGGGACCCAAGAAAAATTCATCGAAAAATATTCTAATACGAGGCAATGTGGGATACTAATGAGGACTGTGCGAGGATCGTGAGATCAGCCTGGACTTCCACCCTATTAGGAACCCCAATGGATCAGATATCCCAAAAAATTAGGTTGTGCAAAGAGGCCCTCACTCGATGGAACAAAACTTCCTTCGGCAATTTATTAGACTGTATCCAAAGTCTGAAGGAGAAAATAGCAGAGATACAAGAAGCTGGATTCTCCTTTGATACAAGAAACC
The DNA here is from genome assembly GCA_015143295.1 of Tetracentron sinense. Lineage (NCBI taxonomy): Eukaryota > Viridiplantae > Streptophyta > Magnoliopsida > Trochodendrales > Trochodendraceae > Tetracentron > Tetracentron sinense. Next base: position 5,949,719 of record CM026552.1, on the reverse strand, counting down.
TCCTTCACCAGCTGACTGTTGAGTTGCACATAGCCCACCATCAGGAGGAAATTCTTTGGCGTTAGAAGTCTCGTGTGGAATGGCTTTCCTCCAGGACAGAAACACAAATTTTTTTCATACCTCGGCCATCCAACGTAGACAAAGAAACTGCATACTAGCACTTAAAGTAGATGACGGGGTTTGGGCGAATTCAGAGGAGGAAGTTAGAGAGATTGTCCTGGATCATTTCCAAAAACTTTTTACTACCTCCAATCTAACTCAAATCAAGTCCCTTACAGAGGTAGTTCACCCAAGAGTAACGACTGAGATGAACTCAGCTCATTGGGAGGTGTTAATAGAGGAGATTAAGCAAGCGATTTTTGAGATTAGTCCAACTAAAGCTCCATGATCGGATGGTATGTCGAGGCTCTTTTTCCACAAACATTGGGACACTATTGGAGATGACTTCTGCTCTGCGGTGCTAGGTTTTTTCCAGGAGCGACAACTGCTAAGGGCTCTGAATTACACCCATATCATTCTCATTCTGAAAGTCCATTATCCAGAATCTATTAACCAGTACAGGCCGATAAGCCTTTGCAATGTTCTTTACAAGGTGGTCGCCAAAATTTTGGCCAACCAACTCCGGGTTTGTCTCAAGGAAATCATTGACCCAATCCAACCTGCGTTCCTAAGAGGGTGCCAAATCTCCGACAACGTGCTTATGACTCATGAACTAAATCATTTTCTAAATCAGAAAAAGATAGAGGCTCAACGGAAAATGGCAGTCAAGCTTGATATGAACCGGGCTTACGAAAGGGTCGAGTGAAGCTTTCTCTATGCAATGATGGAAAAATTGGGGTTCAGCCAGCGGTGGGTAGACCTTATTTCCCAGTGTATCTCAACGGTATCCTACTCGGCTACTCGGTGGTCATTAATGGGGAGCCTCAAGGTTTCATCATGCCATCTAGGGGCTTTCACCAAGGGGATTCTCTTTCCCCATATGTGTTCCTCATCTGCGCAGAGGCCTTCTCCCAAAAATTCTACCGTGCAATTCAACAAAAGCAATTGCGTGGCATTCAAGTTGTCTGTCATGCTCCCATTATATCTCATCTCTTTTTCACCGATGGCGTCACAATGCTTCTCCAAGCAAATACAGAAGAGCCAACCCACCTTTTGGAAATTCTGGAGCAGTACAGAAAAGCATCCAGCCAAATCGTAAACCAGAGAAAGTCGAGCATCACTTTTGTGCAAACACACCCTGTAGATTCTGGCATATGATTGTGGCCTCTTTGCATATAGGGCATCTCGTTGCTCCTCATAAGTACCTAAGGCTGCCTGTTGTTTTCGGTAGGTCAAAACTGAATCTTTTTGAGAATTTAAAACAAAGGATCTTAGCTCAGGTTTAGGGATGGAAAGGTCGCTTCCTTTCCCAAGCAGGTCGTGGGGTCCTCATAAAGACCATTGCCAATACATACCCATGTACGCGATGAGTTAGTTCAAAATCCCGAATCGGTGGTTTCAAGAGATAAATGCATCTATGGTCAGATTACGGTGGAGCTCTGATCAGGCTTTGAAAATACACTGGATCAGCTGGCCCAAGCTGTGTCATCCAAAAGATAAAGGGGGATTGGATCTGTGGGCCCTCCAGGCGTTCAAATCTCAATCTCTTGGCTAAGCAAGGATGACATTTGATCACCCAACCAAATTCTTTATGGACCTAATTGACGAAAGCCATCCACTATAAGCAGTTGTCCTTCCTCAACACAAAGTTGGGAGCGCATCCCTCTTGGGATTGGTGCAACATCTTGACAGGGCGTGATATCTTGGCCCCACGACTTTAGATGTCAGATCGGCTCGAAAACTTTGGTCTGAGTGGGAGATGATCCATGGATCCCTTGATTCCCTTCCACTGCCCAATTCAAGCCCATTCCCTTGCCGAGGATCTCGTTAAAGGATTAGTGGGTCTCGGATCTCATCAACAATGACTCTCAGTCATGGAATGTCCCTCTCCTCTAGTCTTCTTCATATCTCTTCCATAAACAAAATCAGGAAAATTCCAATTAATTCCAATTAGTCTCCAGAACTTGCAAGATAAGGTAGTAGGACACTTTTCAAAAGATGGTTTGTTGACAGTTAAATCAACTTCCCATCTAGCCATGCTCCACCTCCGCCATCAATGTCCCTCTTCTAGTGCTTCCTCGGAGGATCCCATCCAAGTCACTGGCACAAAATTTGGAACATCCTTATGCCCCCAAAAATCTAGATTTTTATCTGGAGGCTGTGCCTTAACTCTATCGTTGTGGCTGCAGATCTTCGCTGGAAAAGAATGATGGTAGACAAACTCTGTCCCCTGTGTAAGGAGGAGCCTGAAACTATTTCTCAATTGTTCTTGGAGTGCCCGTATTCTCGTAGTATTTGGTTCGGCACAAACCTCAGTCTTCATCTCCCCTCCCGTGGCGGGATTCAATTTTCTGATTGGTGGAAGAATTGGGCTCCCTCCTTGTTTTTGTAAAAAGGGTTCTCAGGTTACGACTAGCCTTTGCAATACCCTTTGGTTCATTTGGAACTCAGAAACGAGTGCATCGTGGGTTGAAATCAAACCCCATAAATACCATTCATAAACTTGAAAACTTTCTCGTGGAATTAGATTCCTTAAAGGACAAAAACCCCCCAAGGAATAGGCGACGATCACTCTCGCAACACAAAGTGGGAACCCCCGGATAACTTTTGGATCAAAATTAATGTGGATGGGGCGGCTCTTCCATCAAATCTAGCAGCTGGGACGGGTTTCGTGGCTAGAAACAGTGACAACAAGGTCTTAAAGGATGTATCCCTCCCTCTACTCGGAGGCAGTAGAGGCAGAGGCAGATGCGATTAGATTGGGGCTTAGGGTGGCCCAACAGTATGGATGGCTGTGGGTCTTGATCGAGTCTGATTCTTTGGAAATTATTAACTCCATCAACTTAAGGGACCATTCTCCTCACTGGGAAATTCAAGCCATAATAGCAGATATCCTCCTCATGTGAGAGCAAGGAGGCACCGTGATATTTCACTTCATCTACCAACAAGCAAACTCAGCGGCACACGCAATTGCCCAAGGGGCTCTAAATGCCAGTATTCGTAATATGTCTTCCTCTTCTGATGCATGCATGAAGACTTAGGATAGAGTTGTACAAATAAAGTTGTTTAGTTATTTTGTTTGGGTTGTGGTTATTTGTTAGGGGAGTCATTATCTTATTAGGTTGTTAGAGTTGTTATCTTAATTTGGGTTGTACATAGGTAAGGGGATTGTTAGTAGAGAATCCTATATATGTAGGAACACAAGCCAAAAGGAGGCATTCAGAAATATTTGGTAATTGTGAATGAAGGTTTCCCCCTAGACAAGGGAATTTATCTTGCAGATTGTTCTTTTCTTCCTCTTGTCGTATCATTGGTATCAGAGCGGTCACCTTGGCCTGTGGCGACGATAGCAAGGCTGACGGGACCAGAGGACAAGAAGCTAGACGTATGGAGGAGTCTATCCAACATCTCCGTGAAAGTTCAGATAGATACGTGGAGGCTCTTAGCGAGCTTCGACAATTGGTGGCAGCTATGAATCTCAAATACGATCAATTAATCACCCAAATCCTGACACTGTCGGGCAGAGATCGTGCGGGGTCCATACATCAATCATGCGGACAGCAGGACATCTTTTAATGGATCAGTGTATACTTGATTTGCTAAAGTCAATTTCCAAAATTTCATGGGGATGATCCAAAAGGATGGGTTTTTCGGTGTGACAATTTTTTTGATTTTAACAACATCGATGAAACTCACAAGGTACAACTCGCTTCCATACATTTGGAAGACAATGTCATTCAGTGGTTCCAATGGTACTAGAAAACCAAAGGAATGATCGGATGGACGGAATTTGTTCGAGCATTGTGTACACGGTTCAGACAGACGGCATATGAGGATTCCTCGGGTGAGTTGACCAAGCTTGGACAAGTCAGCTCGGTAAAAGACTACCAGGAAAAATTTGAAGAGTTAGCCAATAGAACGAGTGGCTTATCTGAAGAGTTTTTCATAAGCTCTTTTATTAGTGGGTTGAAGGATGAAATTAGACTTGGGATTAGAATGTTCGGGCCAACGACGATAAACCAACCCATCGGGTTAGCGATTTTACAAGAGGAGAGTCCGGAGGCATTTTCACGGCGTGCAGAAACTCCTTTTAGACTGGCTGTACAAGGTAACCCGAGCACTAAACTTTCTCTTCGCCTAACCTACCGGAGGCATTCGAAAATTGACACAGGGCCAAAATGAATAAGAGAAGAAAAAAGGGATTGTGTTACAATTGTGATGAGCGTTATTTCCCTGGACATCAGTGCAAGAAACGACAATTATTTTTGCTAGTTAGAGACGAAGAAGATGGCCCAAAAATGTGCAATGTGAAAACGAAGAAGCCAGGGATGCAGATGATCAACTAGAAGAACCCCAAATATCTGTGCATGCCTTGACGAGATCAACTTCGAATCACACGATGCGTGTGAAAGGCTACCTCAAAAGGCATCCCGTAGTAATATTAATAGACTCTGGTAGTACTCACAATTTACTAGATCCGGAAGTCGCTAAACGAACGGGGTGTGATGTGCTACCAACAAACACTATCTTATCTTAGTCTCAGTAGCAGATGGAACAAAATTAACAAGTGCGGCGGTATGTAGCCAATTTTAATGGGTTATGCAAGGAACCATATTTCAAATTAACATGCGTCTCCTTCCATTGGGTGGATGCGATATGGTCTTGGGTGTACAATGGTTGGCCACGTTGGGCCCTATCATTTGGGATTTTATGCAATAGAAGATGGAGTTCACTACTAATGGACTACGTCACGTGCTACGAGGGGCTCAAGGTGGTTCAAAAAAGGTAGTTGATGGTAAAATAATACAGAAAATTCTCAAACAGCCAGTACATGGTGTTGCTGCTCAGCTAGGTACCTTACAATCTAAAGAAGTAGAGGTGGATCATGGTCGATGTGATCGTGAGCTTCTCGGCTGTTGGGGGTGGAAGGACAATTGAAACTCAAGCCGGCTGCAGTAGACCTTGAGGACAAGGTCGATTTCAAGAGGTGGGAATGATGCGTGCATGAAGATTTAGGATAGAGTCCTACAAATAAAGTTGTTTAGTTATTTTGTTTGGGTTGTGGTTATTTGAAGTTATTGATATCTAATAGATTGTTAGGGGAGTCATTATGTTATTAGGTTGAGTTTAGTTGTTATCTTAATTTGAGTTGTCTGTAGGTAAGGGGATTGTTAGTAGAGAATCCTATAAATGTAGGAACACAAGCCAAAAGGAAGCATTGAGAAATATTTGGTAATTGTGAATGAAGGTTCCCCCTAGACGAAGGAATTTGTATTGCAGATTGTTTTTTTCTACCTCTTGTTGTATCGGCTTTCAACTAGGGCCTCGGCCTCCGGATGCTTTGTAATCTGGTTTTTTCCCGGCTTCTTTGAAATTCAGTATTCCCAACCGAAAAAAAAAAAAACAGAAGGCAGTGGAACCTACTATTTGATGCAATCGGGTAACCATAACAACAGCATCTTATATGTTTGGACATTCAAAAAGATAATAAAAGAAGAAAAATAAAGGCCATGGCTATCTTGGCATAATCTGAGTAGAACTAATCGGTCACAAAGTTGGTGAGGACTTTGCGAACTAAATGCTCTCCATAAACAGCTCTTTCAAACTTCTTAATCCCCCCGGTCTTCTGTTTACAAAATTCCAAGGGTTCTACAACAGCATTGAAGTTCGGCTGCACATGCAACACAAATGGGCATGACGGTCCATTCAAGAGGGTGAGGAGAAGAAGAGAAAAGGACATACCTCATAAAAGAAGGCTACAGAGACCCGATATTTTGGAGAGTTGTTGATCACTTGATGCAATGTTGACTCATACAAACCATTGGACCAAATCTGCAATTCATCCATGTTTCTAGTTAAAGATTTCCATGACATATGTTTGGTTGCCGAGAAAATAAGTGAAAAGAGAAAAGAAAAGAAAATTTTGGACAAAATCCAAATAAGAATTAAATTAGTAATCCAAAATTTTCTTTTCTTTTCCATCTTTTCACCTATTTTCTCGGCAACCAAACATACCTAGGAAACAGGAAAGAAAAGAAATGAAATGGGCCACTAATTGGGTACAAAGATGCATACCTTTAGCATGTCACCTATGTTGCAGACAAATGTGCCAGGGATGGGAACAGCCAATATCAACTCACCAGATCGGTTTCTCACCTTCAACAATATTTTTTCATAAAAAAAAAAAGAAGTAAAATGATCACTAGGAATCAACATAGAGCAATTTCAGAATGTATTCCTGGAGTCCTCAATTGCCATAACAGTTTTTTTTTAGTTTGAATGTACTACCTCTGAGTCTCTGACTTGTTAATCATGAAAGTTTTTCTTTGATCATGAACTTATTAATTACGAAATTTTAGCATTAGTTTTTAGGCAGTTTGAATCACAAATAAAAAATATGTATTAAATGGCTTAGAATAAATTTATTTGATAGTCACTTGTAGTAGCAGCAGTCAACTGAAGTGGTTCTGGCAGAGGCTCGCTTTGATGGGATAGGAACATTGTTATCAGGGACTTAGAAACAAGGGAATTGCTCAAACCATTGATCAAGATATGAAAGGATTTCAATTGGAAGTGCGGGTATATCACAGGCAAATCAACATTTAATACTTTAGATACGTCCATTAGGCAGAAGAAACCCTCTTCCTTTCCTATAGGCAGAGGAAAAAAGGAAACTACAATATCTCAAGCAAATTATACCGGAAAATGATTGATTGGTAAATATGAAGTTTTCGATATAACGGTAAAGATAGATCCCAAAGGATGCCAAAACAATAAAAGTCAGTAACCAGCATGCTACTTAACAGTTATAAGATTTTCAGAGCAAAGATTTTGGTTGATTTCTATAGTGATTACAAATTTACAATGAAGATTAGATTTATTATCCATTTGGATTTCACCGAAGGCTTTACTACACTAAGGTAATTAAATTTACCTGAAGTGCAGGAATATCATCATCTTGATTAACCAACATGCTACCTAACAGTTATAATTCGGATGCAAGCAATACAATTTGTTTCCGATGATTTTCAGAGCATAAATTTTGGTTGATTTCCAGAGTGATTACAAATTTACAATGGAGATTGGATTTTATCATACATTTGGATTTCAACGAAGGCTTTATACTACACTAAGGTAATTAAATTTACCTGAAGTGCAGGAATATCGTCATCTTGATTAACCAATGTCAAGAGACCTGGTATGAAACATTATAAGACAAATATGATTAATCAAACTATATTAGGGCTCAACATGAAGGATTTTTCTGTCACATCTATCTGCAGAAACTGGCATGTAAAGGTTCATACATACAAGTTTAAAGTACCATTCACTAATCATGTGAATGTGTACATCGATATAGTTTCTTTAGAAAAAGAATAACGGACAACTTAGGAGTGAGAATGGTTGGGATGTATGCATGCAGGTCAGCAAGGCCAGAAACTTTACCGTAGTCCGTGTGAGCTCCACTGGATTCGTTTTGACACAAGATATGAAAAAAAAAACATTACTCATATAAGACTCCACAATACCCAAAAGTTAAAGTCCAAGCATGTTCTAAGGATCACTTTACCCCAGCAATGTTGCATTACCATCCAATGTCATTTTCTGGCATCTCTGAGCCATTGGCACTAGTAGCACCAGGATAGCCAATTAAACGCATTACCCAAAATGGATCTCCAGCTTTTTCACCGTCAAATTCATCTGGTGACCCACCCAACGCGAGAGCAATTCCCCGCATAATGTTTCTTGAAAGATCTGTCAGTGACCAAGAGTTGTTAATAATTCTACCAGTAGAATATAAACATACCAGCACATATACACAACATACAGTAAAAGCAAAATAATTATGTAAACATTATAATAAAAAGAGAAAATAAATAAAAGCTCAATATGGAAAGCATGCCAGTAAGAAGGCTGATATACTCCTCCAGCAGTGACTTGAAGTTTGAAGGATTATCTGGCCTGTGAAAAAATTACAAATATTAAATTTATTGAACAGACAAAGAATTACTAAACAAACAATTGAGTCCAGTCATCAGAAGAAAAAAAAGGAAATCGAAACTTCAATAAAAAAACTCAATTAAAAAAACTCATACCGTGCATTTCAAGTATAACCTGTAGCTATTAAATACAGACATCAGACATGACAGAATTTGGATCTTCGATATGGTGCATCATTGTATCAGCTATCCAATATCATACTTTAATTAAATCCTTCTAAGTCAATGCTCTTTAAAATAAACCTTATATTAATGAGACCAGTGGGCAGGCACCTGCATTACTCTTCTTCAATTTCCATGGTATTCAAAACATTCAGCATGTCTAGAAAAGAGATATTAGTGAAACAGGATAGATCTTCCTCTTAAATTATGCATTTTTATCGGGTTCCATGCCCTATAAGCAAACTTAAATAAAATTCGGTTTCATTCTTTTCTTTGCATAATGAACCAGAAGGTGCAAGGCTGCAAGTAGTATTTTATGCAAATATGGGCATTTCTTTGAGTACATTGTTATGTCCATAAATCGAAACTTTTACATTGTATATAGAGTATAGACTCCATGTTTTCTAAATTCTTAGCTATTGAGATACATCAAGATCCATCAATGCAATGAGCTTAAGACCTTTCCATGTTAGGTTTCATCACAGTGTACTCTAGTCTTGTCTAATTGTTCCAATGCATAGATTGACACACCCACTTGCATTCCACTAGCAAATAGTCTCGAGTCAACAATTCAAATTGTTACCCATGGGTGTTAATAAAAATCAACTTGAAGATCACGGGTATTGTACATCAATAAGCTGCAGTATAAAACATGCCAGGTGCATCATTAGATTCTATGAAGGTAATTGGCATAAAGTATTGAAATTTAGCAGAATTAAGGTTACTCCTTGAAGGTCTTAAAATTTACAGTCAAATTTTTCAGCCTGTTTTTGATGAAAGTTTTTATAGCCAACTTGTAGGTCTTAACATTTGCAAACTTTCCTTAGTATCTCTTAAGGGAAAGTCTATATCGTTACATATAAACAGAAAAAGGAAAAGAAAGAAGCTGCAGCACACTGCAAAGCTGCCAAATGTGCCAAGGAGTGCAATCAACATGAGCATTTTCGCATCATAGTGAGGCTGTATGGTATGCCTCCAGCACACAGTCAAACTGGCTTGAATAATGCATACATGGTTTAAAATAACAGTATCGAGGTCCATATCTGTAAGTCCAATTTGATATGCACGGAAAAGCTGTAAAAAGTTAAGAAAACGTACGAAGATCATGAAAGCATAAACTCAAAACTTATTTCAATGCAAAGATAGCATAACAAATGGTGTCAGACAGTTAGAGTCCTATAGGTACTATTTGAACTATTAATATGAGTTTTTACTGTGCATTACTTCCTACAACTGCAGATACATTGTATGCACATGTAATCAATACATGTAGACAGATTGTATTGAGAAACATTCATTTGTGGGAAATAGGCATATATTAAGCTACCTCATTCAACACAAATGTAAACACGCAAAGATGCATAAACTCAAAGTACATAATGTTGACAATAACCCAAAATATAGCTCCCGGCTGATCATCTGTCTTATAAATTGCTATAATTACTAATGACATTGTCCAGAAGGTAAGATAACGTGAGCCGATGACTAGTTCTGCAGAATATCTAATGTATATAAAGGCAAGTTGTGTGAACAGTTGAAATTGTCTTTCTCTTTGATTATCTTTTAAATCCAATTGTCCTGACATCTAAAATAGTTTCTATGGTATAATTAGTCACTTATTTAGGAACTTTGGTCAAATATTACATAATAAAAGTCTTGAGAAGCTCACTTAAAAACAGTCACAAGTAATACCATACCACAGTATAGTTCACATCCAAAACTGTTATAGTGCTCCTACAGTAATCTGACACATATTATCCCTGTTTGGTTTCAAACTCAAAGACATGCAAATGCTCGTTAATGACTTTCATGATTAGAAACAAAACAACATTGAATAGTCTGCACCAACAGAGACAATTTAACTGCATAAAAGAAAAGGCCAAATGTCCGCAACTTCTTTGGACAAATATAATTACAGTTAAAGTGGAAAAAACACAGGTTCTCACTCTAAATACAATTCCCTCCATTCAATAAAACCATTACCACAAATTCACCTAAAAGCCCAAATTATGACATACCATTTATTAGATCCCTCCATGGGTTCTCCAAGAGCTCCATACATCCCACCTTTAATTTCTCTATAGCACTGTAACATAGGAAAATTCAAAAAAAAAAAAAACAATTAACACTACTATTAATTAAAAGAGAAGCGTCCTCAAGGTTTGTACAAGAAGCCAAGCCACTTTCAGAAACAACACATTATTGCATCTCTGGTTATCCTTTCTATGAGTAACATGGAAGTGTGTCATGTGACACACATTGTCATCATCCAGATTGTTTAATCGACGGGCTACCCCTCTGGCTAGCCACAGGCTAAAAATTACAATAAATCAAGGAATTATAACTATCTTGTTTAAGCATCCTTTCTCATTGATCTTTGACCAGTTCAGAACTATTGTCCAGTTTCCTTTTTTTTTTTTATATAAAAAAATCTTCTTCTTTAGTTAATTAGTTCAAACTAATGCTCCTAATGGATGTTCTCCATCAAAAGGGGTTTGATGCTGAAGCTATGGCCCAACTGAGGGATACCCTAGCACGCAAAAATGATGAAGTTTTGGAATGAGACGTGTGCCACACGGAAAACAGCATCATCACACATAAGAATTTACTCGTGCATGAAGCATCAATATCCCACACATACCCATGTGGGCAATAATATTGCAGCTCTGGTGTAAGTTAATATATTATGAGTTGAAAGCAAGATGCTACACTAATATGATAATATGGTAACTTATCAACAGCAATATGTGATAAGTGTTCTATATAAATACATCTGCATATACATGTCCAATGATGATGATTCAAAGTATTGCCCCCTACACCCCGATACAAGGTGGATCGTACCATGTCGCGTGGTATTGATACATGTCAAAACAATCTACCCATGGAACCTTATTCTTTGAAGGTATTATTAATATCCTATTAAGGCAAATTGAATTGATAAGCATTGATACAATGTTCTGAAATTTGATATGTATTTACTTTTATCATTTTTAATTTGCATCCTTTCAAAGCGTATGCAGGAATACAGGGGCAGACCAACAATTAATGTGTACTGAGAAAAATGGAGGCATATCAAGGATTCATAACAAGCAATATGGTGGCCTGTCAACGCTTAGCATGCAATAGGGGTGTATCAACAATCCGTATCGATGTCAAGGGGTTTGGATACACCCAGTGGTACGGAATACGGATACAGAAAACCATGGCAATGAAGTCACAGCCACAGTGCTGGGTTAATAGAATACCACTTTATAGCAAGACCTTTGCACAGGAACTTTGACATTGTACTAAGGTCCATCACATAATATGTCTTACATCAATTGGCATACATTGAGGAGGTATTTATCTATTGGGATTTGACTTAAATTTTGGGATCTCGCTCAAGCGAGATTAAGGTCACTCGAGCAAAAGTGGTTTTTTCAGAGATGTCTGTTATGGGTTGGCTAACCCAGACTCACTCGAATCAGTCATAACAAACCTAAGTAACCAAAGCGGGAGCGGGAGCACGAGAGCGCCAAATTTCAATTTAGGATAGGGTCAAGAGCGCCTCCGGAGCACCGACATATATATAGATAATATTTTAATATTTTTTAAAATTCAAGGTTATATTATTAAAGTTGATTTTAACTACAATTAATATTAAAATAATTCTCTTCAATTAAAATAATAAAGAAATAAGAAAAATTAAAAAACAAACTAAAGGTAGTTGAAAAGACTAAAGCCTATGACAAATGGTGTGATGAATACTAGCACAAGGTACAACATTCATTAAAAAAAAAAGAAGGAAAAAATGTCAAAAGACTTGTGTCTTTTCCCAAGAGAAACAAATTTAAACGAAAAAAGTAACAGAGGCTACCTATCTTTAGAAAACCAGTGGTTTATAGATTTGGAAACCGCGCTCTACGCACGAATCCGCTCTCAAACCATGAAAGTGCGGTTTGAGAGCGGGAGCGGGAAGATAAGTTAACGGTTTGGGTTACTAAGTAACAAACAACTCTGAAAAAATCACTTTTTCTCGAGTGACATTAATCTCACTCGAGCGAGATCCCAAAATTTAAGTCAAATCCCAATAGGTTGATACCTCCTCAATGTAAGCCAATTGATGTAAGACATATTATGTAATGGACCTTAGTACAATGTCAAGGTTCCTGCGTAAGACATTACCTATAGCCAACTCACTCGAGTGAGTCTGGGTTGGCTCGAGCAAGCCTCGACGGATTACTTCTATTTTTTCAGGAAACTCCTTTTCTGAATGAGACTTTGTTTCCAATTGGGTTTCTACCGTCTATATAAGTGTATTTTTGGTTTAGGGTTAGTCCAGTGAAAACAAAGAAAATTTGTGAGAGCTTTGGGAAAGCTTATTGGGTTGTCTTATTAGTTGCTCCTCTTTTGTAATCTTCTCTATTATAGTGAAGGTTTCGAATCGGTTTCGATCTCGAACATAACCATTGGTTGGTGAACCACGTATATCTTGTCTCTTGTGGTTTTCTATATTTTTTATATTTTTCTATTTACTTCTCGTTATTAATTTTCATTGTCGTAGATCCCATTATCGTGATTTCGCACAACAAATTGGTATCAGAGCTTTTGTTTTTGAGTTTAGGATGGCGACAAAGATTTCGGGTTCAAGATTCGAAGTAGAAAGTTTGATGGAATGTACAACTTCGGGTTATGGCAGATCAAGGTTTGTGATCTGTTAATTCAGAAAGGTTTGCACAAGGCTTAGAAAGGAAAGTCTAACAAACATTAAATTCTGAAAGATGAAGATTAGGAAGATTTTGATTTGAAGGCTATGAGTATAATCCGTTTATGTCCGGATGATGAGGTGTTATACAACATTGTTAATGAGATTTCGGCATCAGGACTTTGGTTAAAGTTAGAGTCTTTACATGATGATATCTCCCACTAACCGGTTATACCTCAAGCAACGGTTGTATACTCTTCAGATGGTAGAAGGTACGGAATTTTCAGACCATTTTAGTGAATTTAATAAGATTGTTGCTCAATTAATGAGCATTGATGTGAAATTAGAGGATGAGGACAAAGCCATGCTCCTATTATCTTCCCTACCTCTTTCGTTTGAGCACCTCATTACAACGTTACTCTATGGAAATGATAGTATTAGTTTGGAGGATGTTACTACAATTCTTCTCTCAAATGAGTTGAGAAAGAGTGCGCATGCTAGTGAAAGCCAAGAACATGAATTATTGGCAAGTGGGAAGATGAAGGGTAAGGATTCTGGAAGAAAGGGAAATTCCACGTCGAGTTCCACATCACTTAAGGATGTTGAGTGATATTATTGCCATAAGAAGGGGCACATAATACATGATTGCCCCAACTCAAAGAAAAGAATGGTGAGGATAAAACTAGAGAATCCTCTAGTGCAATCAATGTGGCGAATGAAGATTCTGATGAATCGGATTGTGATCACATGATCCTTTCGGTTAGTACAACTAACAATTGTATTTCAGGATAAATGAATTTTTGATTCTGGTTGTTCTTATCATGTGTGTCCCAATAGGGACTAGTTTTGATGGTGGCGTAGTCTTAATGGGTAATAATACACCTACAAGATTCGTGGGCTAGAAACAATCAAAATTAGAATGCATGATGTTGTTAAGGATTTTGACTTATGTGATTCATGCTCTGGATTTGAAGAAGAATTTGTGGATCACCTTCTAGTGCACTTTCCGGTTGCGAGAGTTATTTGGTCTTATTTCCTTTCACACCTTGGTATCTCGTGAACCTTTCCTCGTTCATTTTGGAGCTTCTTATCCTGTTGGCTTTCAGTGGTGTTCCCTTCGTTGGCAGGCATGGTTTGGCCTTTCCTTCTAGGAGCTGCATGGACCCTCTGGAAAGAAAGGAATAAGAGAGTTTTTTAGGACACCTCGTTGACCATTCCACAGACCCAGTCGCAAATATGCCATCTAGTGTCAGCGTAGTGTTCTGTAGGGAGAACAGAGGTGACCCTTGGAGGGATTTCTTTCCGCCTTAGTCTTCTAATGTATCTTGTGTTTTATTATTACTTGTTGCTTTTTTTGTTTCTTTTGGGTTCACTTTTTGTGAACTACGTTGTTCTCCTCTTCGCTCTTTATATATTGATATCTTGATTACATTAAAAAAAATTTGATTTCTTTGAGTACTTTAGACTCTAAGGGCTGTCAGTACACGACATAAGGTGGAGTGCTAAAGAATCTAAAGGGGGCTTTAGTAGTGATGACAAGTGACAAAATAAAAAATTTGTATGTATTGCGGGGTAACATAGTTTCGAGTGGATCATTCAAGGTAAAGAACGCTTCTCGTATTTCTGATTCTAGCTCGACACAAGTTGCATGAGTTTCGGCCAACAAACATTTCCATTTAGGTTTGAAAATTTGTGAATATTCGACATTTAGTTTTGAGGATCCTATGCAGGTGGAGTTAGGGACTCCACGAGTTACGCAATAGGATGTGAAAAGAGTTTGCGTTGAGAAGTTTAAGCATTGCTTAGACTTACTTCAATTTTGGCAAGGTTGAGCCTTGCATTCATTGGGTTACGGTGGTGAAAGCTTCCATGGTGCATCGTGGGATGCTCGTGGAATTCAAGTCAATGTGGAGATTATTGGAGTTTGACTTAAATTTTAGGATCTCGCTCGAATGAGATTAAGGTCGCTTGAGCAAAAGTGGTTTTTCAGAGCCGTTTGTTATGACTGAGCAATTCAGTGCATAACCCGTAGCCAACTTGCTCGAGAGTGGGTTGGCTCGAGCGAGCTTCGATGAATTACTTTGATTTTTCAAGGAACTCCTTTTTTGAGTGGGACTTTGTTTCCAATTGGGTTTCTACTGTCTATATAAGTGTATTTTCGGTTTAGGATTAGTGCAGTGAGAACAAAGAAGATTTGTGAGAGCTTTAGGAAAACTTATTGGGTTGTCTTCTTAGTTGCTCATCTTTTGTAATCTTCTCCATTATAGTGAAGGTATTGAATCGGTTTTGATCGTGGACATAGCCATTGGTTGGTGAACCACATATATGTTGTCTCTTGTAGTGTTCTATCTTTTCTATATTTTTCTATTTACTTTCTCGTTATTAATTTGCATTGCCATCGATCTCATTATCACTCTCGCACAACAATATCATCTTTAGTTACCACCGCTACGCCACATGCACACACACACAAAATGTTATAAAATGTGATGCACAACCTACATCGATAGCTTCATGCATATCAGGTCTGCTGTGTGTTACATTTTCTCCGACTCTCTGATATCCTCTGCATACAAAACACTAGGTCATGATTGGAAGAAATTAAAGGGATCTTGTTTAAATATCATAAGAGATGCTCATTACAAAGCATAAATAAGGAAATTCATTCAAGAAAGCAAACCTGAATCCAGTTGCCGCAGACATCTTGATCTTAATTTTTTCTTCATAAGGAAGATCAAAATATTTGTGTGTCACATCTTTAACCTCTTTTACCAGGGAATCTGGAATACCATGGCCCTTCTGGTCAACAAAAAGAGCATCAAAAGTTTCAAAGATTTGCATTACAAACTAAAAGAAATCTGTGCAGTTGGTCCCAAGCCCAAATGGATAAACGTTATTTGAGGTTGGCAGACGTCAAGAAAATTGTAAAACTTCACTTTTCTCACTAATAAATTAGCTCCTGAAGCAGCAGCAATGCTAGTTTTTATTATCAGTAGTGTCACCATACTGTTTTAAATTATGTTAGATATACAATACATCATAACGAACATTTTGCCAACCATTTGGGGTCAATAACATGAATCTTGTTCCTCCATTCCAATCTATAAGCTTTAAAAAATGGATCAAAATTCATGAAAAAGGATCTGACAAAAGTTTTACACCGGCTGCCAACCTAATGTAACCCTCATTGAACCTGACTGCAATGCAATGCTAAACACTATGAACACAATATTTATATATTCAAATACCACGTAGAAGAATCCTGCTTCTCTACAAGCCTGATCTAATTGTTTAACAACTTTAGATACACCTTGGTCTTCATCCATCTTAGGATCATTGCACTTAGCCAATAGAGGACTAATATCTGAATCAAAAGAGAAAGGACAATGAGAAACAATTATAATAAAATTTAATTTTTGGAAGAAATTGATTTAATCAAATATCAAAGGACCAATCTATATATGACAAAGTAAATGGATACGTATAATGAGAAGGGATGGATAAATAAATCTGGCCAACAAATTTTTTTTAATAGGTAATTCAGTATAAAGTTGCCTGCAAAAAGAATTCGATTGATTTAGCATGATGCTTTGTCATCTCAGCTGTTAGCAGAAAACTCATGAAGTTACAGTTCAAAAGAAAAACATGAACCTCCTGCACTTCTAGTTCCTACAATTGAGCCTTAGTAGAACTAGTAAGTTAGTCCTTCCTACAATCAGCAATGATAAGTTCAAAATCGTTATATATTAACTCAATTACACTGAATTTACTCGTTTATTTTTCATGTCAGCAAAACTATATCCATAAGATATGTATTAACTCAATTTACCCATATAACAACACCTACATCTCAGCTAAAAAAGAAAATAGTGGCTAGTATATGAAATTGATAGAATAAAATCGTAAAAATAGTAGTCATTTGGTATTCAGACCATAAAACATAAGGCACAAATCTCAGTGGTTGATCTACACATGTAAATTTGGTAGCATAAAAACAAAACACGGGGCATGCTGCATGGATCAATATGTTGACACTTTGATTAAGTCTACTTACACGTATAACCTACATATTTGCATGTGAAGGACATTGCCAACAGGCGATTGAGGCAACAGTGTTTCTCACTTGAATTCTTTCGTTAAGTAAATTCAACCAGTGTTAAGGTACTTGCTTTTAGCATTCTAAATCCTAGTGATTGCTGACAGAACAATTTGGAAGATACTAAAGATGCCACCATATGATTTTATGTAATAAAGCTTGGAGACGGAGAATAAGGTGGTGCCTCTACTCTTGCATTCAAACTTCAAATAAAACTCATTACTCAGCAGGATGTTTTCAACTCTGACCACGAATCCATAAACCCGCAAAGAATGGCAACCTAAATCAAATCTAAACTACCTCATGGGCCAAAGATGCAATTATGCACATTTTGACTTATTGCTTTGAAATTCAAAATCACAAAACTGTCAAAATACTAAGATACTCAACATATACAGTAAACTAGCCAAAAGAGCGAGTACTTGGAATTGAAAGTCAATTGAAGGGAAATGAGTCCTATCTTGCTGGTTCTCAGCAGTGTCATCCTCTCCAAATCCAATGGTGTGGTCTATTCTTCCTGGGTGATTGTATGGTCCCTATGGAAAGAGAGAAACAGGCGTGTGTTCGAGGACTCATGGATTTCTCCTCCCTCTGACTCCTAGTTCTCTCCATGTAGGTCGCGGGGGCCTTGGGTTTTTTTTCCCCCTGTTTTCTTAGTTTTTCTCTCTTTTTTCTCTGTAGTTTTTTTCTCCACTATCTGTGAGCTCTTTTGTTCCCCTGTCTCTCTATTATTAATACTATTCCATTGATTACCAATAAAAAGAAGCAAAAGCACAGTAATTAGCGCAAAAGAGTATGGAATAGAGTCTTGTCATATAACTTCTCTCGGGGAAACTAGAATCATGCACTGTAATGCTTGCTTGCCCTAGTAACTGAATAAAAAATGGCCCAGAAATCCACACTGATTGAAGGATCCCAACAGTCCAATCCAAAATTAATTGATATGGAACCAGCACTATTGAACATAAGATTAAGAGAAAGAACATAAAAAACAAATCTGTAAATTCAAAATTTCTTTTGAAAGCAAAACCTAAGAGAATCAAAGACAAGCGAATCCTCTGTGATCGTAAATAAGAAAAACAGGACTGTGGGGACTCGAATTTGTTCAAAAGAGAAAAGGAGATGAGATATTCACCTATTATGGGAATAAATTTGAAGTCTGTAGCCATGAATGAATAAGAACTACAGATCTATCTCCTCTCGCAGGTCGAAACCACTAACAAGATCACGGTCCTGAATTGTTCAAGTTATCTATAGTTCTCTACTATTGTAATTAGAATAGTTGATTGAATTAAATCATAGACGGTTAAAACCGGACCTGGGCGAGTACGGTTACGGCCCTGAGTTCGCCACGTGTCCCTTTTGACACCCCTTTACTGTGGTTAAGATTCACCACCCTTGGTTCTTAGAAAAAAAATATTTTAAAAATTTTAACCGTGGTTAGAAAAAAATATTTTAAAAAATACTAAACCAAGGATAGGTGGGTGAATCTTAACCACGGTTAAGGTATGTTAAAAGGGACACATGGTGACCTCGGGCCGGAGTCCTTTTATAACGGTCAAGGATTTCATTCTTTGATTGCTATTGACCGCAAAGGACAGTTAGATTCAAGTTTGCCACAATTGACCACAAAGGATAGTTATGTACCGAGAATAGTTGATCGGATTTTGTCACTACTGACTCCAAACGATAGTTTGCCTCTGGTACAACAACTCACGTAGAACCCATTGTCCCGGCCTCGGATTGTCTCTGGCGAAGCTAGAAAGGGCTTATCTCGGGGTTCCATAGAATGGGTGACAAGTGATGGAGAAGACAAAATCTTGGGCAAATCATGGGGCCCATGATTTTGACTTCTCCACCTATAATAAGACATGTGGCGACAAGTGTGAAAATAAAGGGGAGAGATATCATATGGGGAGAAGTCAAAAAAATGGGGAGAAAATAAAATGACTTCTCCCCATATTTTTGCCAACTGCCGCACAATTTATGGAACCCCGAGAGGAGTTTCTGGACAAGCCAAGGCCCATTGTCCCAAAAGCTGTTGTAATTGTACCAACTAGATATATATTTTGGGCCTTGGCTTGTCTCGGGCAAAGCCGGAGAGCCCTTTCTGGGTTCACCAGAGACAATCCGAGGCCATATTGTGGTTACAGGTAAGACAACACCTAACACACACATGGCTTTGGATTGTGTCCGGCGAACCCATAAGGGCTTATCTCGGGGTTCCATAGAATAGGGGACAAGTGATGAAGAAGTCAAAATCATGGGCCCATGATTTTGACTTCCCCATACATGATAAGACATGTGGTGATAAGTGTGTGAGAATAAGGGAGAGAGATATCTAATGGGGAGAAGTCAAAATCATGGAGAGAAAATAAAATGACTTCTCCCCATTTTTATGCCAACTGTCACACAATGTACGGAACCCCGAGAGCCCTTTCTGCCAGAGACCATCCAAAGCCAACACACATAGGTCAAACATAAGGTTACTACTAAGGTATCATAAAAATAAACTCACTCAACCACTCTAAAAAGGTTTGATTAATGGAGGGTTGATAGACCATTATACAATCCTGTGAAGTCGAGATGGGGGACTAACATGGGATAGTATCGCCCAGCAGCACAACGGATTGACATTTTTTAATGGAGATCCAATCACAACCAATAGTATTAAACTCGGGGAGAGTTCAATCACCAACAAGTCAACACGTGTCCATTAATCTTTATTAACCATGTTTAAGATTCACTAACTCTAGGTTCAGTAATATATTTCATTCCTTTGGCATTTGGAAGGAATTTCCACTACAACCACATCTTTTGTAAGTTGGTTTTCTTATAAAATAATTTTCTTTAATGATCGAAGGCTTTGGGACACCCTCCGTAACCATTAAAAAAAATGCCCATTGGACGATCATGGGAAGACAATTCATCATTTACAATGCATTCTCTCTCTCACTATACTTTCAGAGATCGAATCACAGCCAATTGCAATTGAATTCAGGGAGAATTCAATCACACTCATAGGTCAACACATATTGCTTTTAACCCTTTTTAACCATAGTTCACTAACCCTTTGAGTTCAACAATCTAACAATGGTTAAATTATTTTTTTTTTAATTTAACATTAGGGTTAAAATTTCTTAACGTTAGAATTTTATTTTTTTTCTAAAAACCAAGGTTAGATTTTTAAACCTTAACTATGTTTGGTTGTCCGAGAAAATAAGTGAAAAAATGGAAAAGAAAAAGAAAATTTCGGATTTCTAATATATTGTTTTGTCTAATCGTCTTTTCTTTTCAATGTTTTCACTTATTTTCTCGACAACCAAACATAGGATAAGGGTTAGTGAATCTTAACCACGGTTAATAGTGGTTAAAAGAGACATGTGTTGACCTGTGGATACGATTGAACTCTCCCCAAATTCAATCATTATTGGCAGTGATTCAATCTCATACTTTCAGCGCGAAAAAATAAAATGCTACTTCAAAGAAAAAGCTCTTTTTTTTTTTTTTTTTGGGTGTAGGCATCATTTATCTACATTAGTATGTCAGATGTTAGCTTTGGCATTGGAGCTCTTGCAACTCATACCCTTGGGGGGATTGATTCCCCGACCTCCCTCCATTGAAGGCCACACCCCTACCACTCACGCAAGAGGCGGGGGTGTCTCTATACCCTGGTTATAAAAGAAAATTAAAGGCAAACCACAAACAAATATGGCAAAACACGAAAAACAAGTACAGAATAATTCACTTGAACGAATTTCCATCATTATAAAAGAAAATGCTACAAAGCCCAATCTCTTTCAACAAAATCAATATCGCGTGTATACACAACAAATGCTAAAACAATTTTTGCCAGATTAAAAAAATAGCAAGGGATGATTACAAAGGACCTTTGATACATAAGACTGTAACTTGCCAGAAGAATTTCTTCTCTTTCACTGTGATTGCTAAGAAATATTGAAAGAAAAATAAAAAGAGATGACCAAAACAAATAGGCTGCCATCAAGAGCCATATCTCCTTCCACCAATGCATCACTACCTGCACCATCCAACCCTTCTCGCCTTCTCCAGTGACTATTTGGGTGAGCCCACCAACATCATCAATACACTTTACAAGATATTCCCGGTGCAGTAATCAAAGATCAAATTTAATACAAAGCAAACTTACACAAAATCCACATTCGCTAATCTCAGCCAAGACCACGAAAAATAGTGATCTCCCACCATGACTTAACAGCATGCCTGCATTCATGAACAATTGTAATGTTTATAAGGATATTAATGTGCAGAAATTTACATTTAATGACTTGGAGTTGACATTCCATGAAAAAGGTTCATGATGGCCAAATTGATTTTGGTAATTCAAACAAGCCATGGATATGTATAGGCTATTCCTCAAACAAGGTAAAATTTATGCTTTTAGAGACAGTTAAATTGATGTCAGCAGTTAAATTCCTTGCATAAAAATGATGTAACTCAGCAGTCTCTGAACTCTGACAAGTACCTAGTCATGTAAGAACTCAAGAAAAATAGACGGAACCAGTGCGTTTTAACACCATAGCTGAGCCCTACACTTTTTTGAGATGGTACCCTTAAAAATTCACTCAACTCAGGCTACTAGCCTAGTCACAAGTAGAGAGGCCAAGTTTCCTACAGGTTTGATGTTTCAATTTCACAGGCAAACAAGAAAGCCAGAGAAGGATTTGTAGAAGATTACCTGCACTTATTTCTATGTTCCCCTCGGTGACATGTGTTGAGTCATATGTGGCGGTCAAAAATGATTAATATGGCAAAGAAAAGCCGGTGACTGAGATATCACTTCATATCTGCTAGAGCCCGTGGACGAGGCCTTCCCCTCACGATTGTCTCTTCGCTGTGCCTGATCCATTCAGAGAGTCTCCATGGCTTCTGCCATTTCCATTTGAACTGTACCAACCACTGATGATGACTCCTCTTCCACCTCCAGAGCTTTCCAGCTTGTCCTACAACTGCTAACTTCTTCATTGACAACTGACTGACTGGTACCATCTGCACTAAATGCTAATTTCACTTTCTAACTCAAACCAACAGGAATGTTTATCTTAACTCAAAGACAGCATGGAGCAGGAGATTAACCTTTCGTGTCTGATCCAAAAATGCTGCTGACTGTCTGACTGAGCCATTAGCAATGCCAGCTGTATATTTGAGCTGCTTCTGTGCTGGCACTGACATTGGAGACGAGGGACTACTCATGTCGTCAGCAAAATGTTTCAGTGAACCGTTCGAGTTCCCCTGTCCATTGCCAATCTGAGGTGTTAAGACAATAATCAAAGCTGAAGGACAAATGGTTTCCACAGTTACGTCTGAGGAAACAGAAACCACGACAATGCACATAATGGTTTTGAAGAACCAGTAGAAATGATTTCAAGATCCCATATGGCCCTTCTATTCACCCATAGTATCATATGTTTCTAAGTTTACCAGCCTAAATTTAGAGCTGGAAAGGTGACCGTTAAGGTCACCTGACTCACCTCCATTAAAAATACTTTGGCTCGTAATTGGTATATTTAAAGTTCAATATCCAAATCCATGTTCAATTAAGTATGGCTGTCTGAAAAAGTTTGGCTTCCAATCTTCAGGCCTAATCTTTAAATGCTTATGAGATGGCTGTCATTCAATCAATGAGAGAAGAAAAACAATACATCATTAGTCAGAATCTCACCGAAGCTGGTGTAGCCAAGGAAATTGCAACAGCCTCTCTTAGTTTTTGCTCCTTCTCAATTTCTTTTCTCCATGCTTCACTCTGTCGTAGTAGATTTACGAGCTCATTCAGTTGCTCTTTCATCTCCTTGATTTCAATTTCCTTCTCCCATAATTGGCACCTGTTGACAACACAGAAACTGATAGTTTTAGCATTTCACTAGGCAATCGAAATGGCCATCATACTTTTTTTTTTCATATCGGAATAATGGCTACCATACTTAAGAAGAATTATCTATTTTTTACTACATATTGTTCAATAGAAATTTATAAACCAGTATCTTAAGAGTTGGATAGGATCTGAATTTGACAGGGTCAATTGATTAGACCATGCTCTGAGCACATATTCTTCATAATCATTTATTTGTTTATGCTTCTTAAAGAAAAATCATTAGCTGGCTAATCCTATAACAAACTTGGCCGAGTTTATAGGAGGTGAATATTGGCAGTTTGGAATCAAATACTTTCGTTCCCCCCCAATTAGTAGGGTGTGTGTTGGGCGGGTAAGAAGAATCAGCAGGGAGAGAGGTTTAAGCTTCTTCTCTCTCTCTCTCTCTATATATACACACACACACACACACACACACACACACTAGTGAAATTGCACGGTGTACATAATAATTTATTGAGGTTTTAGTTAATCCGTGTTTAATTAACTTTAAAATTAAATTTCTTTAGATAATTAGTAAAGTTATCTAAGGTTTTAATTAATTCATAGATTGTTATTTTTTAAAGGTACGTCTATGTATGTAATGAGTAATTTATAATAAATTATTTTCAGCAATAAATTTATATTAACAATTATTCCAAATTTATATTTTCAAAAAATTGAAGGTGTTTTATAATTAATAAAATTATTTATTTGAAAAAGTTATTCTACGTAATTAGTAAAATGTTAATATCACATTCATCGATAGTGCATTAATTTGAAAAAGTTACTTGAGGTTTAAATATTTATTAAATTTACTTTATGTAGTTAGTAGAAATATCTTAGTTCATTTATAATTAGTATTAATTTCGAAATAGTTACTAAAGTTGATTCAAAATTTGCATTTAAGTTTTCTATTTTATGTCGTTTACTTATAACAAAACTTCTTTACTTAATGTTTATTTAATTTCTAAGTAGAAAATATTTTAAAAAGTTATTTTACGTAGTTAGTAAATTATTCAATATGGGTCAATCATTATTATTATTATTTATTTTGAATTAGTCTTGGGATACTCCCAAAGTGTACTCCCAAATATACTCCCAAATCTTATCCGTTTATTTCAATTATAAACGGTTAGGATTAAAGCTGATGTGGCATTAGAAAAAAACAAAATAAGCCAACTCAAATCCTAACCTTTAGTGGTTGGTTATAAACGGTTAGGATTAGGGAGTATATTCGGGAGTATATTTGGGAGTACCTATATTTATTTTCTAAAATATTTTCTAAAGTTGATTTTATTAAGGTTCTATTTTAAGTAGTTGACTTATAACAAAGTTCTAAGCATGTAATTAGCATATATGTAATCCTAACCGTTTAACAACTAAGATAAACGGTTAGGATTTGGGAGTATATTTGGGAGTACACCTTGGGAGTATCCCTAGACTAATTCTATATGTAATACCTATACTTTTGTATTTTATCTTAGATCCACATAGAAATTAAATGCTATTTATTAGTATGTATAAGAGTTATTTCTTAGTTAGAGTTTAGTGGATATTGTAGGTTAGTAGTAGGTCCCACTTAATTAAAATTTATTTAGAATTATTCCTAAACTATAATTTATAGAGTTTTAACGTGTTTTGAAGATTAGTAGTGGGGCCCACACTTCCACTGATAGTAAAATATATAAGATCTAATACTTTGTAAGTCATTGTTGATTTAATGTAATAATGTTTTGTTTTATTTTATTACATAATATAAAGGTAACATTGTCTAATCAAAATTGTTAAAAAATAATTTTTAAAATAAAAAATAATTAAAAATTGATTGTACTTGTAATACTAGAAGACATATTTATAAGTATCAGTCTACTCTATTTTTACACCTTATCTAAGCCATTTTTAAAGAAGATCAATGGCTTTAAATGTTGCTAAGGTGACATCCTTGACAAAAATAGGTAATTCCCAAAATTACCCTTTCTTTAAAGTCATTATCTTCTTTAAAGAATGGCTTAGATAAGGTGTAAAAATAAGTACCCCACGACTCTTTCTCTCTCTCTCTCTCTATATATATATATATATTGTGTGTGGGCATGTATGTGGAGTAAATCATGATGTTCCCTTTTTTGGGCATGTGGAGTACTTCATGACCTTTCCCACTTTTGACTTTACCGATAATTAGTAAATTGGCAGTCTATAAGCTTCTCGTCAACTATGCCAAGTAAAGTCAGTTCAATAGATGATTTACAAGATGATTTCAATTTTAAGAATGATAAGATAATTGAATTTACGTTTCAGAATGGAATCATTCAGATGAATGAATTTAAGTTCCAGAATGGTCATTCAGATGATTGAATTTAAGTTCAAGAATGGAATCATTCAGACCATCTCTAGGTCAGAAAGGAGAACCTTGCATCTGCAGCAGCATTAAACATGTACTGAAGCAAGCTCTTTGCATCTCCCATTGTGCGCAACTGGTTCCAACGTCCACGGCAAGTAAAGGCACGCTCCCGCTCTTCTGCCTCTGAAAGTTGTGAAGCCATTGCTACGAGTGAATTTGAAGAAATGCTTAGCATGTTCTCGAGTGAAGCAATTCTTGCCATTCTTGCATTTGGTGACATGGAGGACATTCTGAACAAGCACAGAAGAGTAGGGAAATACACAAAAATCCATTAGAGCACTCAAGATGATTCTATTCTGTACACTATATGCTATCTTCTCTGTTTACTCCAAATGACAAAACAAAAATGATATCTGTGGTAAAATGCAGTAGATAATTTACACAGTTTATACCTAGAATATCCATTCTTTCCTCTTGGGGGACTAAGCCCTTTTGAAGCAAACTCATCTACTTGTTTCAGCACAGCTAGCTCTTCTGCCAGTGCAGCCCGTCTGGAGGGAAGAAAAATTAATTATATAACAATTCTAGCCCACAATAAGTAAATCTATCAAGTATAGCAAGCACTACAACAAACTTGATTCAAGATACATACACTTGGCTTTGCTTCTCATATTCGAAACGAACTTCATGAACATTCACCATGACCTCTAGCTCGTGATCAAACCATCGTTGCAAGGATTTCTCATTGTTCTAGAGATTCAATACAGGTTAAAACCAGTTCTGAAAGCAAATGGGTAGCAGATAGAATATAATCTGAACAGAGGAAGTACAGATCATTACCTGCCCAATTGGTCCATTTCCATTGGCAACTGGAAGAGAAAGAATATTGTTAGTAAACCAGAATACAAAAAGGACAAAGATAAACTTCCAAGAAGAATATGTACCAGAGTTGTCACGTGCTGAAGACTTGCGAGCTTCTAGCAACTCTTTTAGCCTCTTGGTGGCCATTGCAGCTTCTTCAGTCTTTCTCTGAAGAACCTACAAGAGAGAAGCTTCTCATAAATAGCTGCAATTTTTTCCATTATATAAAATTATAAACTATAACAGCCATATAATATAAGTAAGCAAATGAAGATCCATACATACTGATTCTGATTGCCTGAGATTTTCTTTGAGCTCAACCAATGACTGGGAAATGATACTACATAGGCACATGTTTTTTGTCCAAGGGAAGAGGATAACCTATTTTTTCATTTTATGTTCCACCAGATTAATAACTCTTATTAACATTTGTCCCTAAGTGAAAATTAAAGCTTTACTTGATCGAAATATGGTATTTTTCGCGCACAATGTTGATTGGAAATTTGGGTCTAAGGAGTCCCATTTTCCATGAGACGAAAGGTGTCCGACTCCTCAGACATCGTGATGAACACTTGGTCACGTGTATTGACTCTTGAAAGAATCATCCTAGCAATGAGCCAATGTTGTTCATTTTTTCCCAACTTAGGAATGCTTTACAAAGGGGAAAAAGGTTCCACTCCAGTTTATGTGGTACCAAACTCTTAACAAGAATTTGGCTAATGGAAGCATATAAGGTCCATAATGCCCCACCTTCATGAAAGTAGAATAGCTCAAAGAAATCAGGCATTTATGTTGGAAAAATGTCAAATAGGAAGCCCACTGTTGGGATGCAATGAGTTTCAGAGGCATATAGTGGGCATTGTTTGTTTTCTTGTTAAATTTATCATTATATTCTTCTGTAGAAGGTTCTTAGAAAGCAAAATAATATAAAACTTCAGGGAGCTAGTGCCTGTTAGCACTTTAATATGAACAAAAACACAAGCAACAAGGAAATATTTACCAATTTTTGGCGTTGATTCAAAGATTGTAGTTTATGCCGTTCATACTCATTTCTCCTTCCCTCCTTCCGTAACTGCTCGAGCAAAATGTACCATCAACACTATAATTAATTATAGAAATATAAAAAGTGAATAACATGTCCTATCCTTTTAAAATGGCCGAGGATACAAAGGTCCATGCATGCTCAAGAAAAAACTCACATCTTTATGAGAGGAAAAAAAACATAATCAGAAGTAATTTATTAATCTATGTATCTGAATAGCATAAGCTGTTCTTATCTCATTACTGTGCTTCCAAATGATGTCTTGTGATGGACTACACGTTTTCCTATTAATTACTATCATGTTAGAGTTGTCTCTGAAAATCCTCCCCATTTAATGCGTGAAAACACGAAAGGAAAGAACTTAATCAAAACAACTCAAAAGTTACCATTCTTGGGAAAAGGCATAAATATATGTGGTTCCTTGAAACATATGAAAATTCCATCTAATTGTGAATTTGTGATCATTTACCAAAGAATAGGATAGGATAGAACTACAGCTCTCCCTACAATGGTACTGTTAATTGGTAATATAACATTTTATTGGAAAATTTAAGCAATAGATGCCATAAACTTTTTTATCATTAGTATACAACAGAGTTAAAAGAATATTGCATTATCATCTTTCCGTTCAGAAGAAAATACTTTTCATTTTAATGATGGAGTCTCATCTTGACAAAAATTAATGCTTCAATATTGGGAACCTACAATTGACTGAATAGTATCCTTTGATAAGTTATGCAGAATAAACTACATGCAGTGGTATGGCCATGTCTGCACAGACATAGATGGACTGATTTTCCTTTTCGTAAGTAAAGATAAACACATACATTGACTAATAGTTGAACTTAAAATCTTCATTCTGGCCCATGGCTAGAAAGTAGTATGAACGAATATTTATTTTTTTAAAAAAATAATGGAAAACAAAGGGGAATATCTATTAATATCACAAAAGAAAACCTGATTGATATAATTAACAAAAAAAATGGGAAGTGTAATACCTGCAGCAGTTCCTTCTCACGAGAGGCCTTCCACTGTCGAAATTGCTCTGCCTCTTGTTTTATTTTATGTTGCAGTTGAACCTACAATTTTAGAAACAATTAGCAGCATATACCCTAAATTTACATGTTAGATTACAGAACTTGAGAATGTAAAGATGACTGAAGAGAAAATTGAGATCCAACCTTTTGTGCCTTGATAAACTGTATTTCATCTTGCAGCCGTTTTGCTGCTTCATCACTTTTTTGTTTTTGCTTTAAAAGCTGCACCTGGCTTTCTTGTTTCTTTTTAAGATCCAATATCTGAATAATGTACATTGTAGCAAATCTTTTAAGATCTGAATAAGATCATGATATATGGTCCCTCTATCAATAAATTTAAAAAAATTAGCAGATGCCGTGTTGTTTACCTGTGCCTCAAGTGTCTTTAATTTCTGGGTGTGCATATCTTGCATTTTCTGTGTATGCCCATCAGAAGTAGCAGCACGGTTTTCAACTTCAGCCAACAAACGGTCCCTCTCTTGCTGTAGTTGTATACGTGTACAGGTGGGCATCAGAATTTTAAATGGGAAAGCATTGAAAAAGTGAAGATTCAAGAATTTTATATTTAACCTGCACAGTTCTTTTCTCATCCTCGAGTTCCAATATTTTCTTCCCAAAGTGCTGCTTAAGTGCTACAGTGTCAAAACCTCCAAACAGTTTCATCTCTGACTGCACAAATATAAAAGCACAATTATAACGATACACAAAGGAAGGAAGAAAATAAGGATTATGTTTTGGACTCTCTGTATAGGTATCAAATAATCAAAATTGCCCAAGGAAAAATCTTAGAAAATGTACTTCATCAAATATTCCATTAGTAGGACACTACAAAAGAAAAACATTACAGACATAGATTATCTATTGGATAAACATGTGAGCAATACTGATATTAAAATGACAGTTAACTGCTGGAACCAACGAATTTGTCTAATCTTGATTCTTGAATCTAATCTTGATTCTAGAAGCCTCTGCAAATCGGTTCATAAAAGATCTAGACACTCCTGTGTTAATTTACTGGATAAACACCAAAATCTATGACAACATTTTAATCATTTTCTGGCAGCCTTTTCACTTAGGCGGGGAAAAAATGTACAGTGCTTCAATAGAAATTCGATGTTGTTTCTGATATGACAAAGTTTTCATATTTTTGCTTCATAGAAGCATAAGAATTCCCGACTGTCATATTGTTTAATCATAGGGGTATAGGCATAAATCATGTTCTATATATCATAAAAAGAACCTACCAGAAACATGATTTTGGTCAAGAAACAATGTTTACTAATTTAGATTTTCAAATATTCTTCCTGTAAGTATGTGTCATAGTAAATAAATAGCAGTAGAGTGCATATAATAAATCCCATTAACCATACCTCTTTCTGCTCCAAACGTCTATTTAACTCATTCAACTCTTTGTCCATAGTATTTTGCAGAAGTTCATGCTCCCACTCTTTTGCTACTTCTTCATCAATTTCCTTGGATTTGTCACCCACTGAAATGGAAATTGGATCATACATAAAAGGGATGATCTAATAAACCAAAAAAATGAGTTTATACCAGAATAATAAGAAGGGAAGCAACAAGAAACCAAAGAGAAACTAAGGTCATCCTTGCTAATGCCAATAATGCTACATATTTAGAGCTGACTCCGTTGATGAAATGATGGGTACTTAGGCAAGTTCTGAACCGAACAAGTGGCATACCTGTCATGGTTTCACCCATTTGACAATCAGATGAGTCCGGACTCTGCAAGCCCCTCTTAAGGCCATCACTTTTCACAAAACAGGTGTCACCTTCCTGAAATATGAAGGCCATATTCATGAAAGTCTATCCAAATGATATAATTTAAGTCTACTCTCACTGGAAATGAATATTTATAGAAAAAACTTGGTTTATTAAGAGTAATAAGAAACCAAGAAGAGAAAAGAAATTAAAAAGAAAAAGAAGTCAAAATTTGAAACCAATAAAAGGAAGGAGAGAAAAAAAATCCGACAGAAAATCCTAAGAATGATCACTATACTTGAGCATCAGTTTCACATTGCTCTACGACAGTGCATCTGTTGCGATATTTCTGAAGTTCACGACATAGATCCTCATTAGTAGCCTCAAGCCAAGTAATCCTTTCCTTGAGAACCTACAGAATCAGAAATATTAGAAGAATGATTCACGTTACCAATACAATAAAAATATCTGTATGACAAGACGTAAGGATGCAGTAATTAAGTATAATCCACAGAGATTAGAACGTTAGTGAAGTCAGTTACCTGTACTTCGTCAGACAATGCTCCTCCCCCACGAGAGCAAAGTTCTGCCTGCAAGTATTCTAGTTGTTGACGCATCTTTTGCATCTCACTGGATATTGGATCTCTGTTAACCTGCACAACAAAATAAGAGCATCCCGTAAGCCACCTGCATATGCAACATTTGAAACCATATATAGTGTCTCTATATACATAGAGCGGAATGAAAAAAAAGAAAAAGAAAAGGGAGAAAATTTATGCTACCAAACTGTAGTTTGAGAAACTTACAACAGGTTTATTCCGAATATTACGAGCACGATTAGCATACTTAAGAGTGTTAAGAGTTTCCTCAGCGTTGATATCAGCAGGACTGATGCAGGCTGAAAAAAGGAAAAGATGCGAAAGATGTAAGGAAAGCATGAAAGAGGTTCCAACTTCAGTCACAAGATAAAACATAAGGATCCATATCTTTAAGCAACAGGTACCATACTATTACCACATATAAGACAAGGAGTCAATGACTCCTGACTCCCCATAAGCTACCACTCTGCACCTCCGCAATATGGAGTTTACATTACATCTAGACAATTAATAATAGTTAAACACATGCAACCATCTCTTCCATTAGTTTATAGAGCACATGAGGCCAGCGTACACCACTCAAAAAAAAAACTCACACATGCAGCCAGCTCTTCCATTAGTTTAATGATCTTGTACAAATAGATTAGTGAGGAGATATACAACCCAACAGCCTAACCATCCCTCAAGGATAGTTACCCTCCCTACAATTAGAACTCTTTAACTGAATGAAACACACTCATTGGAAGTGTCCAAGTTGCAGAAGCAGCTTAATTTCACCAGTCCAACATAACTTAATCCGAATATTTAAATCCTCGCATGCTTTACTGTTGAATATGCCTTGCAAGTGTCATGCTGCCTAGCACTCATAGTCCAGTTAACCATCATAGTTAGCATTCATTCGTTTATATCTACAAAAAAATCCATCTCTCAAGAAGAAAATTATTTGGAGAGGGTATATTATTGGCCTAACAGTATGATCTTTAAGCATATTACATATATGTGTATGTGAATATCAATGCAAAACCACTTTTAGGGAACTTTCGTGCAAGGCATAACGTGACTCTTTCTGAAGCCATTACTTTAATTATCTAGTAGCACAGCTTTTAACAATTAGATAATCATTAGGATGAAATAGGAATAACAAGATATTACCTATCATAACAGTTTTGCTGTTTCCACCAAGTGAATCCTGCCAAAAATGGGTAATTAAACTTAGACTAAAAAGACAAAACAAAAGGCAAAAGCTTTCTTTCTTAGTTATTCTAGAGCTTCCTAGAAAATAACGTCATCCTCCTCTTTACTCGTAAAGAGCAATTAACACTACACTCAAATGAGACTCTGTAAGCAACTCAGAATTCACTTTGATGTAAAAAACCATCACATATGTGTGGATATGTTATGCAGATCAGCCCACTTAACCTTAAAAGTAAATCAAACCTGTAAGAGCCGAGTAAGTTTACTGTCCCGATAAGGAACGTGCACACCTTCTTTCCGCTTTTTCTCATCCCCAAGTGCACTGATAACATTACCAAGTGCAAGAAGCCCCTTGTTAATGTGAACTCCTGTTTAAGAAAAGAAGATAGGTTTCATGATATATCATTATGCTCAAACGGCACCCTTTTGCAAACATTTAAGTGATGAACAGTTTAACATACCTTCCTTGAAGCGAAGACCATCAGAACCTGTTCTTTTAGCTCGCTCTGATCCAGCAAGATCTACCAAATGGAGTTTTGCACATAGATATTCTTCACTCATATCTTCATTTGGACTGCTATCGCCATGAAAAACTGGATTGAGTTTACGCATCTGCTCTAATGTAATTGTGAAGATGGCATGCGAACGACTAGCACAAACACAGAAATAGAGAACAAATGTCATTATAGTCAGAAATAGATACTGCAGATTAAACAGTAACAATTCAGTTATAAGTTACAACCATTATATATGCCTTACCCAGCATTTATGTTCATCCTTATGATCTACATCCCAGAAGCAAGGATCAAGAAGGAAAAAACTTTTAAGCAGCAATTGCATGAGATGGATGAAAAAAGGTTTCTCTATTTTGAACCAGTTTTTGCAATCAAGATCCCTGCCTCAAGTAACCAGTTGTAATATAATTCCTATTAACTGAAACCATTTCATAATCTCTTCAGTCTCCTAAAGTAAATAATTCTCTCTTATGTGGTCCAAGGTAATTTCACCCTTCTATTGGAGGTTGTACACCAGTCACCGGAGCCTCTTAATTCCCATTAAAGTACCTTGGTTTAAAATGTTTTTCTAGCACGCAGGAGGTGCCATGGAAAAGTTGGATAAGCAGCTAAGATATTTATTGAAGGTGTAGATGGCTTCTATTAAAGGCAATGTCGGGGCCATCATAGGCCATGTTTTTTTTCAAGATTGGTAAAGGCACTATGATATAAATGAGCAAAAAAAATATACAACTATCAGAAATAGCGACGGTTCACAAAGATAATGAACCAAAAATAAAAAAAAAGGTAAAATTAAAGCACAAACTAAACATATCACAAGAGTAACAGAGAGGACAAGACTATGCTCTCATAAGACAATTAAAAGCCCTTCATTGTCAAAATCCTTCTTGATCAAACACCAAGAAATGAGAAGTTGCTTTGATCTCCCATAGACGAGACTGTGCTCTCATAGGCCATGTTGACTCAGTCAACTGTCAAGGAAACATCGACGCCAAAGAAGCAAGAGTGGATCTGTCTCACTACTACTTCACACCTCAGTGTGATGAAGGTATTCTGTCAGTGCTGGAGCCACAGTGGCATCACCAATGTTCACACCATACACGGGGGATCAAAGAGGTTGTAGGTTTCCAACCAAGAGGATTTATAGTTCAACGAAGATCAGGGCCATCTGATAGGAGTTGGGAAGGGTCTTGGTCTCGAAGATGTTACAAGCTTTGGTAAAATAGCATTTCATTGAATGAATAACTGGCAGATTTTATGGTTAAAATATGTCGTAAAGTTAGAATTTAATAATAATAATAATAATACAACTTTTGGGTACAACTTTCAGTTCTCTATCTCTGAATTAGATTATGCACCCAGACCTCACTTTTCCTCCAGACACTAGGAGAAAGACAGATGCTAACATATTTATCTTTTCAAATTTCCAGATTGTTGAATGAAATCTTAAAAAAGGACAAGTTTCTTACAGACACCCAAAAATATAAAACAATGTCATAATTCAGCATCTAATATCCGGTTATGTGTGGAAAACAAAAAGGAAGAGCATATGTGGTATTAACCTGGACTGGTTGTTCATGTTTGTACTTCCCGTTGCCCTGCTCAATGATCCTTGCTCCAGGCAGGCAGCCATTTCTTTCAGTGTACCAACACCAACTTCAGTTGATCCTGCCAGTGTTATAACTCCATTTGATGTTTCACGTATTTGTATTGGCGGTTTCCCAGGGACTGTTACTTTTCCAGCATGTCCATTAGCAGTCTCTGATTTGCTCGCAGATGTGGAATCCAACAAGTCTCGCACTTCTTCTTTTAGAATCTTCACATCCAAATCTTCTAGTTACATACTTGCAATAAGAAAGGAATATAACATGGTATACAACAAACATCTTACCCTAATAATTATTCAATAACTTTCCAAGCCAGTGCAGGAATACCAGTGGAAAAATAAATAATACATTAAAACTTCATAGGAGAACCTTAATCAACAAAAGTAAGTAAAGAAGTTTAGTTTCATTCAGATACAAAGAGAGAATACTGATCTCAGTGTCAGCAATAAAATCAAGAAATTCTTTTTTTAAACCTGGTGATTTATAAATTTGGGAACTTGTCAATCCCAAAAAATAAGATAGATTGGGTCGGGTTTGGAACTGGTGGACGCATATCATGAGTAATACTCACCACCTATATACTTCTAAAGGATAAACTAAAATACCTACCTATAGTGCGTGCCAATTTATGATGCCTACATAACAAATAGAAGAAAAGGAATCCCTAAGTGTCCAACAAGAATATGATATGTGTCGGAGTCATCACAGAAAACAAGCCTCTTAAATCATGGACAAGCAACTATCTGCAGAGTAAAACAAGAGTTACACTGACTTCATCATCAGTGTCTTATCCCAACTATGGGTGGTTGACAGCACGAATCACATTCAGTCACATCATCTATCAAAAACCATAACTACGGTCTAAGTGTGTGCTATCAAATCTTCCCTCACTATCTCAAGACACGTCCCTTTTAGCCTTCTCCTCACACTTTTAGAGCCTTCAACTTGCACAAACTCATTCCTTCTCACTAGTGCTATCATTTTTCTTTGTGGAACATTGCCAAGCCATCTTAGTTGGCTCTCCCTTATTATATCATTATCCTATTGGAGCTAATCTCAAGTTCTTTATGATACGTTCATTTATGATCTTATCTTTCCTAATCTTTTCACTCAACTATCTTAACATCCCCATCTTGGTTACACCAATTCTATGAATATGTTGTTTCTTTGTCACTATCATTCAGCTCCATAAAGCACATTTAATCTTATCATTGTCTATACAAAATTCCTTTCTTTTTCAATTTGATCAGAATGTGCCAGTCACATTAACATAGCACGCCAGAAGCACAACTCCAATTTAGCCACTCAGCTCTCTATCATGACGAATAATTGAGTTGATATACTGGAACTGGTACTGGTACTGGTACTTTGTGGTATTTATGGTCATCAATCTTAATTGTCGCCACTTTATTCATGTTCTTACATTCTATATATTCTATCTTGGTCTTACTTATTTTAATACCTTAGATACCAAGGTGTCCCTCCACAATTCTCATTTTGCATTTACCATCTATTTAGTCTCATCAATCAATACCACGTCAATTACAAATACCATACACCAAGGAACCACGTCTGGAATATGAGCCATCAAGTCATCCATAACCAATGAGCTATTGCATCTCTTTCTCCTGGCCCAAGGCCATTGTCAATTCACCTTCAATAAATCACTTAAAACTCTTTTGGTTAACTTGGTAGGATGTTCTTCTAGCACACAAGCATATATTTATATCCTTACTACAAATAGATCTTAGTTATGCATTAGGCCTGTAAATAGGTCAAACTGATTAGATACCCATCGGAGCGAACAAACTCTGGTCATGTTTGAACGTGCATTTTGGGTTTGGCAAATCGGTTCTTTTTAGGATCCAAATGTTAATAGCGATGTACATACCTAACCCGAATCACAGCACCTTACTACTGTCAACCTAGGGGCGGCAATTTCTGACCCAACCCATCAACCAGTCTGAATCTACCTGGCATTTGGCAGGGTTAGGGTTGAGATTCAATCTAGATGTCAGTTCCAGGTTAGGTGATTCCAAGCAGGGAATAAAAGGGTCGGGCTCCCAGTGGGCTTCCCAAGACCCGTGAGACCACAAATACCCAGAAAACTACTTATATATATACACTACTACTAATTGAGTATAATAACATACAAATTAAGTAACTTTAATTACTTGATTATTTTATAAGAGGATATCTTCCAGCCCAGAATTATAAGAAAAGAGGGGAACAGGTTGGGCAGGCAGGTTAGATTTGAAGGTTTTCTTATGGGGTTGGGTTCAGTTTTGCAATGTCAAGCCATGTATAATGGGGTCAGGTTTGGGTTGAGGGTGCGCTCACCTGTTGGTGATCAACTCAACCAAACACATTGCCACTCCTATGCTAAAATTTTATCAGATTGACTAGTACCATTGAGTCAAACCCAGTTAGGACTAAATCAGCCATGCATTTTGGACCCGCTGTTGGTCTATGCCAGGCCTTTAGGATCTGGTTACTTATAGGTAGTCCATACCAGCCTTAGCCTATCCTGGATCCAACCTGTTTACGCTCTTGCGTGTTTCCATTATCAGTTTTTTTTTTTCCAGTTTCTAAATAATTATGGGCACAGTATTGATTCCAAGAGATATCATGGATGTTTGTGTTATCTTAGAGCTCCCAACGATACCTGTTTACATTCATGAGTAAATGTGAACTTGCAGTTTGCAGACATAAATATATGTAGACCTAAAGTGTATAATTCTGTATCCGGTTTCTTCTTTATCATAAGGTTCACCTCCCACTAGGAGATGATGGGTATCGAAGAAGAGAGAAAGATCTTTGAGGATTTAGAGATAGAGACAGTGATATGGAACTCCATATACGAAGTTGCCTCAAACACCAAGGCATTATACCTATAGGGTTTTAGAGTACAGAAACTTGCACCTTCATCGCCTCTTGGAGTGAATTCACATTCCCTTTAGAGGATGCCCCCTGTACAACATAGGGCCTTTTATTTTTTGGTAGAATGAACATGTAGTTAACATTTCTTTAGTGCTGTCAAGTTTCTTCAAAGTCCTTTTACTTTTCTACAGATGTATCACTCAATTGCAAAAGACTTGATTGACTAAATCCTTGAGTCTGCCTGAGTCTCATTGTGTCAAAGTCAAGTTCTAACTTGTTAGCCTTGACAGTAATAATGCTCTTGCACACAAGAAGAATTTATTTACTGATAAAACATTAGTTTGGCCTTACTACAACACCAAACAGAAGAGATCAGCATGCCTATAATGCAAGCACATAAGTAGGACAAGCCACAGCATTCATATAATGATGTACATCATTACAATTCTCTTGACCCAGAGGGTACTCTCAAAGCCAGACACATGATACATCTAGTCCTCCAAGACCATTAATAAGATCAAGAAACCCCATGGCTGAATTATTACAAAAAGAAAAACATGTTTTGATAGGGCCCACTCCATAAACTTTCAGAGCATGAAACCAGTAGACATTATTGATCTCATAGTCATATGAGTTCTAAGTAGAAAATCAAACAGTCGACAAACAAACTCTGCAATCAGTAAGAGAGTCAAATATAATTTGCATCATTTTGGTATGGCTTCTTCATAACAACTCTTTCTGTTGACATATAACTTCAGTCATTTATTCTACAGTTCAGAAATATGTCATGCACCTGTTGGCTACAGAACAGGTTTTTCTGTTGAACAGGAATATTTCAAGCAGAAACTAATAGCTTCAAAAAAATATATAGAAACAAGTCTTCTCGGTGCATGAATGGATGCATGTCTAAATAGATAGAAGTAGGAAACAGAAAAGGAATAGTTCAACGAACCTCAATGAAGGAAACATGCAATTGAAATTCGGTTTGATGCTTCAAAGTTTCAATCTTGCTGAATAGTGTGTTCATAACTTGTGGGATTAATCCTGTTTGGAAACCATCTTTGAAGCCAGTCCCCATGGTGTATGTTTTCCCGGAACCCGTCTGCCGCACATTGAAATATATCAAATACTACAACTGCAAAGAGAACGAAACAGCAGGATATACCGTTTTACTGGAGAAGTTTTTAAACAGGGAACTGCAACGCTTTACCTGACCATAAGCAAGAACAGTAGCATTATATCCTTGGAACAGACCATCCACAAGCGGAGAAATACATTCTTCAAACATGGCAGATGATGGAGAACCACTACTTCCATAGACATGATCAAAAGTAAAGGAATGTGTGCCAATTTGTACCTGCACCATAGTCACAACCAACACCAAACCCTCAGCATATAAAACATAACTCTGATGCACTCAAGCTAGAAAAGCATATGGTGGAGTCTGCAAATGGAAACAAAAATAGAAGTAAAAGATCAATATAATACTCTTCTTTCATATCTACATAAGACATTGAATTTTTCACCAACGGAAACTGTGATAGACATTATAGACACTAATGTGGTTGATATTTCAGTTTCACTTTATTATCATCATCGAAAGCCCTATACTAACTGTTTGGGGTCGGATACAAGAATTTGATTATGCCATTCTACTCTATTTTAAGACTATAAATTTTGTTAAAGCATGTATCTTTGATCTTTTTGCATCACTTCAATCCGCAACATTTTCAAACTTCCCTCGTTTTAGAGCCTTATCTGTAGCAAAGCACTTCTTCTAGTCCATGCTGCCATTATTCTTCGTTGTACATGACCAAACCATTTATGCAAACAATTAAATAAATTAACATGATTTCAAGCAGGAGTATGCCTTGGATTTCTCTCATTTTCTGTTTAAAGAAGTTAAATCTCCTTCTAGCCCAGATCTATTTCAGAACTTAAATCTTTTTCACAATCAGAAGTTCCAAATCCATTCTTTGAAACTCCACACATCCAACTCTAAAATACAAAGATTACCAGCTCAGGAGCAGGACCATATTAGTAATGCTTTTGGCATGAAATTTCACCTCATTATACAAGAATTGAGTGCCTTATACAATGTCAAATTCAAAAAGATTTAGTGCGCAATAGGGAATAACCAAATGATGGTAAAGAAGAAATTCATAACAGAAACAATACCATTGGTTGATGAAGATTGATTTTATTAAAAGTTGAGACTTTGAGTTCAAGAGATGGTTTCTAGAGTTTGTTTAAGTCATGGAGTCGATTATAAAATAATGTCTCCTTCATTGAGAAGTTGCTAAAATCAATTATGTTAATTTAATTGAGTTAAATCATAAAGGAATTGTTTGCACATGAAATAAACCGAAATTTATGGCAGTGAGATGCCAACTTTATATTTGCACTTGGGCACAATCAGCCGATACATATTAATTGCTAGTAAACTATTTCTATGGGTGCCAGCTAGCTTAGTTGGTAAAGTCCCTTGGCGTCGTACCAGAGACCTGGGATCGAATCCCGCCTCTGTTTCTCTGGTAGGGATCTGCCTAACCCCTGCTTACCTTCCCAAAAAAAAAACTATTTCTAAACCAAAACCCCTCTTAGGCCCACCCTGCTCCTGGCCTTTGAATTTCAAGAAGGGTCCCCTCAGAAAAGGTTAAGACCTTATGAAATTATTTGTGTAATGCTAATATTTGATGGTAAAATTGACAAATTTTGTGTTGGATCGTGGATTGTTTTAGGATTGAATAGAAGAAATTTTAAAATCCTATTGCGGTTCAATTCAAATCCAACCCTTGCGATTTCCCTCTTTGATTCAACTTTGATTATATCCTAGAAATGAAAGTAGTGGTATGGAGGCCCATCAGAATTATGATCATAGACCTTATGTGGTGGCTTAGGGTTGCACGTTAACGACTAGTGCAAGGAGTACAACTTAGTTATGATTGGAGGTGCTGTTGCTGACTGTCTGGTGAATGACGATAATTAATAGATGTATCTTTAACTAATTACTCTTGTAATATTATTCACTCCACCATTTTTATAGTTACAGTTGGAACAAACAGATTAATAAAGAAACGGGCTATCATATTTTTTCTTATAATTTTTCCGATTTCAAAAATAAATTTGTGGCCACATCTGAATTATAGTGTCCACTGCAAAGAGTCAGTTTTCTTCTGGGCCAAATTGGTATCAAGCTATCGATCCTCGATATTATGACTTGAGTGTAAACCTTTAAAATTAAAAGAGGAATTATTATGCAAAGACAAGAAGCTAAACAGAGAAGGAAGTAGTTGCAGGGTTACAAATTCCAAATGGGAAAATAAGACAGTTCCCACCTGGAAAATTACAGATGACATGGCACAGTAGTCTCCAAATGAAATTCGACTCCAGAGCATGAGACAACTAGAAAAATAAAGATTCTACATGGATTATTCACAGATGCAGCAAAAGCTGCGGCTAGGTACGAGAATTTGAGCTCGGGTACTCAAGATTGTCAGAAAGTACCACACCTGGCATTTGAACAAACTGAATTTCTTAAAGAAGGAACAGAAAAGACACAGCCAATGAAGCAACCAGGCCATAATCCAGATAGAACCAAGAGACTACAGGACT
Source organism: Tetracentron sinense (assembly GCA_015143295.1). Classification (NCBI taxonomy): domain Eukaryota; kingdom Viridiplantae; phylum Streptophyta; class Magnoliopsida; order Trochodendrales; family Trochodendraceae; genus Tetracentron; species Tetracentron sinense. The sequence goes on along the minus strand of CM026552.1, from coordinate 5,909,378 downwards.
TATACCTCTTCCACTAAGACCCACACTGACATTATGTAATTGCAAAACATGATCAGTACAAAAATTGGCAACAGCCAAACAATAACCCTTTACCCAAAGAATACCCAGACAATTTCAGGAAATGATTTGGAAAGAGGAATACAAGTAGTCGAACTCAAAGAAGAAACCTGAAAACTGCACCAATTTCTGACGGATTCGATGCAAACAAAGAAGCAAATTGGAGTTTAATTTTGGACCAGATGATTCTGACAATATCAGGATATGATTTAGTTCAGTTCCAAACATCAGATCGTGAGAGCAGCAGATTTCTTAAACAGAAACCAAAATTCTCAAGTACCAATTGTCATCCAAAGATCTAGATCTCAGAGCTGTTAATCTACACCTTCATACAAAAAACAAAGAACTTAAATCTCTTCTACAGACTGCAATTCTCAAAATTCTAACAAAACACGAGGATCAAAAGCGAGTACCTGTGGCTTTCCAGGGACAACAGTGACGCAATCTTTACATCCTTGAAGCCGTTCATCGCCGATGAGCGGACGGATGTGAACGGCAACCTTGACGCAGCAATCCTCAACGGCTTCCATAGGTAGCAGGAAGAGAGAGAAACAGTGAAAGAGTCGAAATTTCCTCAGAAAATCACTCTCATTGTCTGAAAATTTGGGAATACAGACGGAAGAAGAAGAAGGAGAGTTTTAGAGAGAGAGAGAGAGAGTTGGGGAATAACGGCGGGATTTGGAGCTCAAAAGTAGGAGCACCAGCAGAAGCAGGTAACTGCAAAGACAACAACCACTATCATTTTCCTTGGTTTTCACTGCACACCAGGCACCAGGCACCAGTTCCCTTTGCTTGGTGGTGGTGGAGGAGGTGGTGAAACTTTTGTATCACTCTTTCCTAAATTGTCCTCACACTTTTAGCACTCCAACTCCAAAGCCTACACCTGCTTTTGACATTATTACTGTTTTACCTCCCCCCCGCTCTGGCCGAAAGTCGTATGCTGTTTCTTTCCTCTCTTCAGAATACAATACAAAGCACGTGATTTGGAATCTTACAGAGATGTAAGCTCATGTACATTGCACGAGGGTGACGATGATGCCTGGTGGTGGTACAAGGATGGTACTCAGGGTGTTATCGTAAATACGTTGGATAATGGGGGGCGTAGCTTCTAGGCAACTTTAGGAGTGGGGAGGAGGTGGGGGAACAAGAGAGGAGCGCCCAGCAGTTTGGACAGTGACAGGAGGTAGGGAAGTAGGAGTAAAGCGAGTGGACGTAAAGCGAGACCCACACAGAGGCACAACAACAACAAGCAGCTGGTGGGCCCTACATCACATGGCCTCGTGTTTTTCAGCTCTTAAGCGGGTTGGACCACACTCTAATGGTCAGCCTCAACAACCTTATTTTATAAATTATTTTCATGCCAGTTAATTCAATCCTTGTATTATGAAGAACACTTTCCTTTAAGCGTAGACCACGTTTGGTTTAGGTTACTCATTCCATAAATTATTTGTGTTCCTAAAATTGCAAATCCACTTGCCTAGCCAACATAAAACAATTAAGGAAAGAGTTCATCTCCTAAGGTTATTAGCATTAGTTAGCGGGTCAAGTCCCATGAGAAATAGATCTCGTGACCTTTTTTTATAAGAGATGTCACACCTTACTATTAGAGCAACCCGTATCTTTCATGCAAGGTTTGATATTTCATTAAAATTTTAGTTTCGAATAACCCTCGGTATTGAAATGGGTGTAATTTCGGAAGAGCCGATTTCAGACAAAATTTCATTAAAATTTCGTTGATTTCGGATGAAATTTTGATTTTCCAAAATTTCGGCAGAAATTTGATCACTTTTTTAAAATTATTTTTTAGCAATTTTTTTTGTATTTTTGTATGGAGTATTAAATATATTTTTATATATTTAAAATACGTAATTTACTAACATATTACTATATTATACTTTATAAACTATAATTTATAAAGTATACTATGAATAGTATATTATTATACTTTATAAAGAGTATATAAACTATAGTTTATAACTATATTGTATATTCATATATTATGATGTATACATGAAATGAAGTATACTACAAATAATATATTATTATACTTTATAACGAGTAAATAAACTATACATGAATAGTATATTATTATATTTTGTATTTTTTTTAAAAAAAATTTAGAAAATAATATGCTCAGAATATTTTGAGAAAATCACTAAAAAATATATAAATTAGGTATTTTAAATAAAGTATTTTAAATTACGTATAAATATAGTTATATATTACTAAGTATATTACTATATTTAATAGACTAGTAAGTATATTACTATATATTTTCAGTGATTTTTTTTATAAAGTATAATATAGTAATACACTAGTAAATTACGTATTTTAAACTTTAAATATATAAAAATATAATTAATACTATATACAAAAAAAAAAAAAAAAAAAATATATATATATATATATATATATATATATATATATATATATAATACAAAAAAATCACTGGAAAAAAAATCGGCGAAATTTTGGATCAAATTTCGGAATAATATTTTATTATTAAATGAAATTTTAGCCAGATGTTGCCTGAAATTTCAGAAAATTTCAGATGGGACTTCCGAAATCACTAGAAATTTCGAAATTTTAAACCTTGTTTTCATGCACTTATAATATTAATATTAGGCCATCCGCCCCAACAGCCATACAAGGTATTCAGCTTTTTGTTAGCTTTTTTCGTTATTTTTTTAAAACTAGTTAAAATATCTTACAGTGGTGCAAAAAAGAGGAGAAAAACTGATTACAATAGCATGTATAGGGGGAAGGTGTCGAGCATGCCCTTTATTTGAGTGCCTCTAAGAAGATATCGAGCCAAGTAGTGGGGGTGCTCGTTAAAGTATAAAGATTTTCGAGCTCAGGTTGAGCTCGACATAAGCTTTACCACCTTTGTTCGAAACTAGGCTTATGAATAACCCCTCGATCTCTGACTCAACTCAATTGGATATAAACCAATAAACAATTGAATTAGATATAAACCAATTGGTTGTGTGTGTGAGAGAGAGATATAAACTAATTGAATATTTAACAAGTTAGGTTGAGTACATGCATGTCCGAGTTCAACTTGTTAAGCAATTGCGCTCCAAAACCAAGCCGGAGCTCGAGTCGTTTGTTAAATAAATGAACTCAAACAAGCTTTTAACAAGACAGACAGGAGCTTGCTAGGAGCTGTTAGCAATTAGCATTCACGTAAACAAATAATCATACAAGTAAAAACATTTGTTTAAATAATTTCAATTCAACGAAATCTTCTTTACATTAAAAAAAAAAACTGTTTGAAAATACAGTTAAATTGTCTCAAATAACAAAACCAGACACGCCTTTTTTTTAAGAGCTACATTTAAATGTTCCTGACCTTACAGAAGGCCCAGTTGTGAATTCATGATCAGACCATTTAACCGGTCATCACCAACAATCAAATTCCCATTTTAGTAACAAAAATGACAAAGAAATTGCAGTTGCTGACCCCATTTGTGTGATTTTTAAGGCGCTTGTTCAACCATTAAGAGGTGCCAAGTGGATGGTCCTGATAGAAGTGAATGTTGTATCTCAGACAAATGCTGTTTCCTTTTTTCCCCTCCTTAAAGGTAGAACTCAACAATCCCGAGAATCAATACCCCACTTTCCCCACTATTTCAATGTGATATGTGGTAGAATGCAAGCTAAGCAAACGGTTCCCACACTGCATTTTAATTTCCTTCCATCAAGAAAGAAGAAAAGTGAGAAAGATCCCAACCAGATTTCCTTTTCCCGACCTAACGCACTCTCTCTATTCTTTGGATTCTCCCAATTCGACCGTTAGCTTGGATGAAATCCAAGTAACTTCATGAAGGACCCACACTTGGTAATTGGTATAGACTTGGATTAGTTAGTTGTTTGACGATGTTGTTTTAACGTATTTTAGTTGTTAATCTGTTTTTGTCCACGGAAACCGATCCAACCGACCTCAAAAAAGGGGCTCAAAAGAACATGCTTAGGAGTCGTTGGGACTTGGGTGTCTCACTAGTCACTACTTTTTGATCTCTTACCTACAAATGAATTTAGATTATCAGATTATATATTGTACTGGTTTATTTCTGAGGAGAGATCTGGACACCCGGCCCCTTTAGCTCTATTGGGGAAGGTGTGCCCCTTCATTCGAAGGCGGCACTGGTATTAAGTCTTAGTAAAGAGGAAAACTCAGAATAGATTAATGAGAAATGCTAGCCCTACTCTCAGTCAACTCATACTTTCAACCTGTCCATTGTTTTGTGAAAAAGTCCTTTAGGATAGGTGGTTGGTTGAAGGTGAGGATGGAGGTTGACTGAGAGGTGGGCTAGCACTCTTCGTATTGCAGAGCCATTGTGACTTGATTAGGGGTGTATTCGAGCCAAGTTGTGCAAGGCTTGTCCCTGCTCGACTCGGTTTGAAATTTTTTCATCTATGCTCGAGTTCGGCCCGGCTCAGCTTGAATATGCTCGGTTAGGCTCGAGCTCGGCTTGGCTTGAGCTCGGATTGAATGATTAAAAAATAATTTTTAAATAAAAAATAAAAATATTTTTATTATATATATAAATTTATAATAATTATATTATTTATATATATATAATAATATATATATATATATATAGTCTATTATGTTTTTAATATAATATTAAAGCTGAATCGAGTCGAGCTCGAGCTCGAGCAGAACCAAGCCTCAATCGGCCTGAGTTTTGAACCGAGCCAAATTAAACATACCTTGGCTCGAGCTCTACTTGAATACATTTTTAAACTCAAAAAATAGCTTGGCTCAACTCGATCTAACCTATTTTCAAGCTCAAGCTGAGCTTGATCGAGCCGAGCCGAGCCAAGCCGAGCTAGCAAGGTTCAGATACACCCTTAGGCTTGATATTGCAAAGCCATTGTTGGGGGCACCAAGAAAGAAAAAAAGAAAAAGGAAAATGCTTAGTTACCTCCTCATTGGTCCAGGCCCCATTTTTCAACACTCATCAACTATAGTTAAGATTCACTCAGCCCTATGGGTTAGGCAATCCAATCTTAGTTTTTAAAAAACAAAATTCTTAACTTTAATTTGTTATGTTTAACCAGGGTTAAATGGAGGTTAAAAGGGACACAAGTAACTTAGTAGTGGACCCACGAGTCCACTAATCAATGCTCAAAAAAAAAAACTAACCAAAATTAAGAGGGGGAGTGGGGTTGGTTGTTTTAGTCAATCTGGGCGTCCAAGTGATATCTATTGGCTGTTTCATTCGGAGATTTGGACGGTGTGGCTTGATCTTCCATCCAATATTCTAAATGGTAGCTGTGGGGGGAAAAATACCGGACGGACACGCGTCAGCAGCAGCTACTTCCACGTCCTGGTTTACTGGTAGAAGGTTGGAGTGAAGGGTGTGGCACCCTGACCTGTACTCCGATGGTAAAGTCAGTAGGGGTAGAAGATGGTGAACAGTAAGCACAAGAACAAACACTGAAAAATACTCAAGGCACTAGGAGCACTGAACACGTATTCTCGGATCTGGGTTAATGATCAAGTGTCTTGTGCACTAAAAATCACAGGGTTTTTATAGGGCAAGGTTGGTATGGCCATCGATGACCATGGATGGCCATAGGTGTCCATACCACGTGTCTTAGCACTCATTGCCAAATATCTGAGATATATCTGCCGTCGGTTGCATTACACGTGAGAGCCTCCTCTAAGTCCAATCGGACGGGATCGGACGGTACGCAGAAGTGACCAGCATTAAATGCCAAGACAGTGCTTTCGGCACGAAACGGCGAGTTCGGCACACTTGTCGGAATTATGGATCGCCTCCTGATCACTTCCTCCTACGAGTCGGTCTCGTTGTTGACCCAAGCTCGGTTACGGCGTAGATGCCTCAAAACACAGCACGACCTCGTTGTCGGTGAGACAACGGTCTCGTTGTTCGCGCAACGACAACGACGTTGTCAAGAGCACAACGTTCACGTTGTGCTTTAGACAACGAGCACGTCGTCAAAGTCACAACGGAAACGTTGTTCTGCAAGAGAACAAAGACGTCGTAATGCGCACAACAGGATCGTTGTGCATCGGACAACGTGTGACCCCGATATTTTAAGCACGTGACCCCAACTCGTGAACACGTGTCACCTTCGTGAACAAAACGACAAAAACGAGCTCGTCCCACAACGCTGAGCTGGTTTACGAATTTTACCCGTTACAATTTGTCCATTTATGATGCTTGGAACGTAGTTCGAGGCGTCATAAACGAACAAAAAGGGTCATACCTGGCACCACTCCGGAAGGCGAAACGTTGCGTGCTCTAAACGCTTACTAAGAAGGTCGACCGTTCACGCCAGCTGGTCACGCGTGCGAACCGTCGCGTCTCTTCAATGCGGACAGGCTGTCATCATCACCGATTTAAATTTCGAGAATGCTTTAATGACCCTGACGTTTGTAATACTCGGTGAAAGGACGATCTTGCCACTGTTCTTAATTCCGTCGATACAGGTGTACGCCTTAGATGAAGGGTAGTGGTGTACTTTCGCAAGCCAGAGACGTCTATAAAATCCCATCGAATCCTCTCTCTCTCCCACCCTGTTTCATCAAGCACTGTTACTCTGTCGAATCTTCTTCTTGCCCGAAAGTTCATCTTCCTCAAGCTCTTCAACGATCTTTCTGAGTTTTTCAGTTCGGTACGCCCTTCACCCCTATCTCTTATTCTCTCTTACTGTTTTTCCATTTCTCTCTTCTTCGGTTCCCAGTGTGGTTTTGCTCTGCGCATACTCTTTTGTTCTTGTCCCTCTTTCCGATTTCTCCTTACCACCATGGCTGCCAATGTCCCCGTAGAACCTGCTAGGATAGAGGGAGTTAGAGGCCCTTCTGATGACGAGGCCAGTTGCACAGGTAGCGCACCTCATGGTGCCTACATTGAAAAATCTTCAGTTCTGCGCCAATACCAGTTGGCGCATCTGAACCGTTACAGGGAACGTTTCGACTTCCCTGCCGATGTCAATCTCCATTTCATGCGAGATGATGCCATCATAGACAGGCGCTCTGCCTGTACCGTTGTCTATCTCTCCCAGCTCGAGGCTGGCCTTCGCTTCCCTCTTCACCCTGTCTTGGATGAAGTTCTGTCCACCTTGCAACTTGCACCGGGGCAAATGCACCCGGGCTTCCACAAATACATGTCCATGATGATCAAATTCATCAAGGACGGGTACCCCATAGAGGCTAGGCATCTATTCCACTTCTGTCATGCCGTCAGATGCCGAGGCAATGACGACGGTCTGTATTCCTATTTTTCGTGGAACAAGAAACCCTACTGTCCAGAGCTCGTCTCGGGCATCCTTGACAGAGAAAGGAAATGGAAAGCCACTCCATTCGTTGTCTCTGGCGGCTGGAAGGCAGAGAATTCATCGGTCCCCAACGTCTTCCGAGTGGAAGCAGGTATACCATTAGTCATCCGTTGTCCGTTGTGCGCCATTGTCCTGACTACGCTCTCGTTGTACGCTGTATCTTCTCGTCCTGCTAACTTCTTCGTTGTACTCATTTTGCTTTCTCTTGTGTGCAGTGGACCCAAAGAAATTTCCATACAAGAAGTTGACCTCAGAAGAACAAGAACTTCTTACTGGTATCCGCCGTGCTCGAGGCGGGGAATACATTAGGTGGAAACCACTCGAGCTCGTCAGGCGAGCCTCCTCCAGTAACCCAGCAACTACTCAACAACAACCACAACAACAGCAACAGGGCGCCTCCCCCTCCGTACCTTCACCGTTCCCTCACCTACCCGAAGAAGAGGAAGAAGCAATGGCCGACTCAAACCTACCACCGCTAAGCAGGAAGCCGAGGTCTGCTCGCCCTGCAGTCCAGCCGCCTCCACCGCCATCATTGCCGAAGAAGAAGAAGAACCATTCTTCCAAGGGTACAGCGCCTGCTGACCCGAAGAGAAAGATGGCCGCCCCGGCCGAGCACGAGGCCAGGAAGAAGGCCAAGGCGGACAAACGCCTGGAAAAAGAGGTCGTGGTCATTGCTGCTCCTCCTCCAACAAGTCCAGGAGTCGAGGCGACAACGGCAGTGCCCGAGGTTAGCTCAGCGCCTGCCCCTTCTCGAGCTGCTGCTGCCCCAGCCGGTACGAGCTCCGCTGTCGTTGCCTTGGCTGCGACGGAAACTGGCACGACAAGTCTCCCGGCCAGTATGCTGCCGACCTCCGCTCCGAACTGGTCACCCGACTTCACTCGGTTCGGAGTGCCGACCGTGATTGAATCGGCGAAGAGCTCGGGGACGGTTGCCCGAGCTCTAACTTATGCGATGAGGCTTCCCCGGGACATCGCTGAGGTTGGCCAACTCCACTTAGCCGACCTGTCCTACGCCGCCTGTCAGTCCGTGGCAACAGTAAGCTTTCCCTCCCTCGTCTTCTACCTCAATTGTTTTGAAATACTACTTCTTGTTGTGCTAACGCCCAGACATCTCTTTGCAGATGAACGCGCTCGTGCAAGAGCTCTGCGATCGCAGCCAGGAAAAATACACTCAGCTGCGAGACGGGATCAACTACTGGAGAGACAGGACGGAGACGCTGGAGAAGACTCTTGTCGAGGAGAGACTCAAGGCAGACTTCAATCTGTCTCAAGCCAAGGCTGAAACGACTCGTGCTGAAGTAAGGCTAGGCACTGCCACCAAGGTTAGGGAAAAGGCCGAAGCTGAGGCACGAGCAGCAAAGGAGGCCGAAAGGAAGGCCAAGCAAGAGACAGAGAATGCTGTTGTACGCATCAGCGAGTTGGAGCATGTCTCCCAAGCTTTGGGTAGACAACTGGAGGAAATTGAGGCAGCCAGGTCGGCACTGGCGGAGGAGCTCGAGGAGGCCAAGAAAATTCAGGAGGACACCGAGAGGTCCGTGACCCTGAGACTGCAGCAGCACTACCAGTCTCAGCTGGACACGCTCTTGGATGAAGATCGTGCTGAGACCGAGAAAGAGGTTCTCGACTCGCTTCGCCAGCAAGGCCGCCTGAAGGAAGACAATGAAGAGGACGCCACCACGTTCTCCGAGCTCCCTAGCAAGGAACTGATCGAGCTCGACAACGAGCCCGAGGTACAAGGCGTCGAGCTGCCTCACTTTCTTGAAGGTCCTGCACTCCTCCCTACCGAGCCATACTCCGAGCTTGCTGCCCCAGAGCTTCCTCCTGCTGCCGATGAAATTACTCCGGTGGAAGCCCCTATTGCTGAAGCCATTGCTGAAGCCTCTACTCCTGCGCCTGCTACAACGGCAACAGAGCCTGACCTTGAGCTCGTCTGACCTGCTGCCCCTCCGATCTCCTGCTCCTCTGATCCCTTGCCCCTGTCTATGCTTCTGCTTCTCTCTCTTGTTGATGTAAATTCTCTTTTTTTTTTTCTTTTTTTTTTTTTCTATGGGAGGTTATCACTGAAATAGGTTTTTGATATGAATGGATCACTCTTCTTTGCCAAGTTTGCACTTCTTTTCACCTCGTAACATAGTATAACGCATGCACACAGAATAAGAAAGAACACATCATGAGTAATTGAATGATAAATCAAAACACTACGAGCAGAACACTATGAGTAGAGCGCTACGATTAAAGCACAACGAACAAGCACTGCTAGTAGAGCACTTCGATTAAGTACTTCGATCAGAGCACCACGAGTTACCACTACGGATAAAGCACTACGATCGTTCACTACGAGCAAAGCACTACGATCGTTCACCATGACCAAAGCACTACGATCGTTCACCATGAGCAAAGCACTATGATCGTTCACTACGAGCAAAGCACTATGATCGTTCACTACGAGCAAAGCACTATGATCGTTCACTACGAGCAAAGCACTACGATCGTTCACCATGAGTAAAGCACTATGATCGTTCACTACGAGCAAAGCACTATGATCATTCACTACGAGCAAAGCACTACGATCGTTCACTACGAGCAAAGCACTATGATCGTTCACCATGAGCAAAGCACTATGAAAAACTACTTATGAACAAGCATTGCGAGCAAGCACTGATCCAGACACATCATTCGCGCGATTCACTGTGAATGCAATCTGACAAATAAAATTCATGAGACGAACGCAACGTGACTCAGTTCCGAAACACATGCTCAGAGGATGTCATTAGGTTAAGCCACTAGATTTGCTCAGATGACATCCTTATATAAGCCACTCGTGTTCGTTGTGAGTACGCTGTTCAGTCAAAAATTTTATTTGAATTACTTGCAAAACATTCACAATATTGCACTGATGAACTAGATAGTGAACAATGTAAACAATGATCGAGCACACAACGAGCAGGCACATAATATAGCGAATCACATGTTGAAATATGAGCATTATGATTATGTAAGATCACTGAAAAAAACTTGTAAGCACAACGATGCATGTAAACAGCACATCTCAGATTCTATTGAAAGAATTGCCTCAGATTCATGATGTTCCAAGATTTTGAGATGAGGTTACCTTGCAAGTCTTTCAAGTAGCAGACTCCAGGACTCCCCAATCGTTCTACGATATAGGGCCCTTCCCAGTTTGGTCCCAACTTGCCACTGTTAAGCTCTCTCGTATTCTGGAACACTCTTCGGAGGACGAGATCACCGACCTGTAGCACTCTCCGTTGTACTTTCTTGTTGTAGGCTTTCCTCAATCGCTGCTGGTACCTCCTCATCTGAATGTTGGCATCTTCTCGCTTCTCTTCTAGCAGGTCAAGATGAATAGCCATGAGTACTGTGTTCTGATCTTTCTCTTCATCCTTCTTCTTGCTGTGCCAAGAACGCACTGTAGGCAAACTGATCTCTGTAGGGATGACAGCCTCCATGCCATACGCTAGAGAGAAAGGAGTTTCATTGGTAGGACTCCTTGGAGTCGTTCTGTACCCCCACAAAACGTTGTGCAGCTCGGTGGTCCACTTCCCCTTCGAATCTTCCAATCTTCTCTTCAAGGCATTGAGAATGTTCTTGTTGGCTGCTTCGGCCAATCCATTCCCTTGAGGATAATAAGGGGAAGAGAAGACGTGCTTGATCTTCAGCTCGCTGCAAAAGTCGGCAATCAGCCGTCCTGAGAACTGCTTCCCGTTGTCAGTAACGATAGACTGCGGTATGCCAAATCTACAGATGATGTGCTCCCACAAGAATTTCTTCACCTCTTGTTCTCTGATACGTGCAAGGGGAACGGCTTCAATCCACCGCGAGAAGTAGTCAGTTGCCACCAAAAGGAAGATCAGATTCCCTGGAGCCCTCGGGAAAGGTCCCACGATGTCAAGTCCCCACCGCGCAAATGGCCAAGGTTGAGATACAGTGCTGAGCTCTTGAGCTGGAGCATGAATCAAGCGAGCAAACCGCTGGCACTGGCTGCACCTCTTCACGTACTTCTGAGCATCGGCCTGCATATAAGGCCAAAAGTAGCCTTGCCCCAGAGCTCGATGGGCAATGGTTCTCCCGCCCGAATGAATGCCACATATACCTTCATGTAGCTCAGCAAGTATCTTCTCCGCGTCTACAGGATGAACACACTTCAGCAAGGGACCACCAAAAGATTTCCTGAACAATTCTCCTTGCACCAAGGTATAACGAGATGCCTTAAACTGAATGCGTCTTGACTCCTTCACACTGATAGGGAGAACTCCGTCCTTCAGATAAGCCACCAACCCTGTCATCCAGCTCGGGACTGGATTGACAAAGAACACTTCTCGCTGTGCCTGAAGAGCTATTAAAGGATATTCTTGAAACTCCATCAGAATAGCCCTGGGCTCGCCAGCCTGCACCATGGAAGCTAGATATGCCAAAGCATCAGCATGCCTGTTCTCATCCCTCCGGGTGTGCCTAATCTCCACAACGGCGAATGTTTCACACAACGAACGAACGAGAGTAGCATACTGCTTCATCCGATCGTCCTTGCATTCATAAACACCATTCACCTGATTCACCACGAGCTGTGAATCACAAAACACTCTCAACGTGAAGATCTGCAGCTCCCGTGCGCTCTCCAACCCAAGGAGTAAGGCTTCGTACTCAGCTTCGTTGTTGGAGGCAGTGAACCCAAGACGCGACATTTTCTGCACCTTGATGTTGTCCGGACTTACAAGCACAACGCCCAGTCCTGAGCCACTGAAATTGGAAGATCCGTCCACGTATAACAGCCAACCGCTCCATTCCGACGACTCGGCCCCTTCCACAACGGCATCTTCGTTGTCAACCTCAATTGGGAGCTCCCGTAGATTAACAATCACATCCTCTGCCTCCTCCTCCACAGGAAAGTCAGAAAGGAACCCCGCCATCGCTTGCCCCTTCTCTGAACTCCTGGCTCGATACTGGATATCGAACTCACTCAGAGCTACCGCCCACTTTGACATCCTTCCTGCCAGCTCGGGTCGTCCCAGCACGACTTTCAAAGGATACGTTGTGATGACAACGACAGAATGAGCATGGAAGTACGGACGAAGCTTCTCTGCGGAAAAGACAAGAGCCAGACACACCTTCTCGAGCTTGCTATAGTTGCACTCTGCTTTGAGAAAGGTCTTGCTGATGAAGTAGACAGGCTTCTCCACGCCATCACAGCTCCTCACCAGGACGGAACCAAGGGCTTGCTCTGAAATAGACAAATAGAGATATAAGATTTCACCTGGCTCTGGCACCGAGAGGATAGGAGCTGACCCTAAATACTCTTTCAAGGCAAGGAAAGCTCGGGAACACTCTGGGGTCCACGCAAAAATGGAGTCCTTCCTCAACAGCTCGAACAGAGGCTTGCAACGATCGGATGACTTGGAGATAAATCGGTTAAGCGCAGCAATCCGGCCTGTCAGCTTCTGGATCTCCTTCTTCGACTTAGGCTCTGGCATGTCCAGTAAAGCACGGATTTGAGCTGGATTAGCCTCAATCCCCCGCTGACTCACAAGATAACCCAAAAATTTCCCCGAGGTGACTCCAAAGGTGCACTTCTCTGGGTTGATCTTCAGATTGAAAGATCGCAGCACAGAGAAAGGTTCAGCAAGGTCTGCCACAAGAGCACCTCGTACTCGACTCTTCACAATAATATCGTCGATGTACACTTCAACCGTCTTGCCAAGGAGTGACCCGAACATGAGATTCATCAGACGTTGATAGGTGGCACCTGCATTCTTCAAGCCAAAAGGCATCACCCGATAACAGAACAAACCTCGCTCTGTTATGAAGGTGGTCTTCTCTCGATCTGCTTCCGCCAGTAGGATCTGGTTATAGCCCGAATAACCATCCATGAAGGATAACATCTCGTGGCCGGCAGTGGCATTGATGAGCCTGTCTATCCTTGGCATGGGAAAAAAGTCCTTGGGGCACGCCTTGTTGACCCCAGTAAAGTCAATGCAGACTCTCACCTTCCCGTTCTTCTTAGGTACCGCCACAACATTGGCTATCCAGTCAGGATACTGCACCTCCTGAATGAACCCGAACTGGATCAGCTTGTCAATCTCCTCATTCACTGCATCATGATAAGCTGGAGCAAGCCTCCGAGGTTTCTGCTTCACTGGAGGGATGGCAGGATCAGCATTCAGGTGGTGGCAGATAACACCCGGATCGATGCCAGTCATGTCTTTGTGAGACCATGCAAAGACATCAAGATTCTGCCTAAGAAAACTCAGCAACTCGAGCTCCTCCTCCGTTGTCAAGCTCGTCCCGACCTGCAACACCTTTGGCTCTTCTTCCGTTCCCAAATTGACGGCTTTCGTAGGCTCAACGGAAGGTCTGCACAACGATGCCTCCGAGCTCTCTTCCACAACGGGAACGACCTGTAACTGCTACGAAGGCACAACGGAAGCTGGAAAATCGCACTTCTGCGAAGCCAACTGATCACCTCGGATCTCCCGAGGCCCGTCCTGCGTTGGATACTTCAACACCTGGTAGTACGAGGACGGGACAGCCTTCATCTCATGGGTCCACCAGCGACCCAAGATGGCATTGTATGGTGATGGCGCATCCAGAACAGAAAACCTGGTCTGGAGGACAACGGGTCCAGCCACAACGGGCAAGACAACGTCGCCTACAGGCTTCATCGAGCTGCCATCAAATCCATACAAGGGAGTCTGAGCAGGGATGAGGACGGAAGGATCCAGCTTCATCTGAGTGAAAGCATGAAGGTACAAAATGTCCGCTCCACTCCCCGAATCCACGAGCACTCTCTTGATGTCGAAGTCTCCTATTCTCATGGTGAGAACAAGAGCATCATAGTGAGGTTGGATCACTCCTGCCAGATCACGATCAGCAAAGGTGAGTGCCTGCTCAATGCTCCTGCTAGGCACTTGCACCTGGCACACTGCGGCCTCGTGAGACAGCTTTCTGGCCTTCGCCCTGAAGTTCCTCTCCACATCAGCTTCAGGCATTTGCACGCGGCAAATGACATTGATCGTGCCCAAAGAAGCTCCTCCACTGGTACTGGGATTGTTGGCGGGTTCTCTTCCACGAGATTGGGACATCGGCTCCCTGGTACGCTCCGCACCGCCGTTGTCAGGAGCGAGATACTCTCCCAAGTACCCCTCCTGAACAAGCCTCTCTAAGTATTCCCTCAGAATACGGCATCGGTTGGTGAGGTGACCACGGCACTTGTGATAATGACAGTACTCATGCACCCGTGGTCCCGATGTGATATCCGGCACCGCCCTCGCCGGCCACTCAAAGTATGGCTGATCCTCCATTGACTTCATGATGGTCGCCGGACTGACTGTGAAATTGATGCGTGGGGCTCGATCTGCAAAAGATCGCCTCTCACTAGGCTGCACGCCTCTCTCGTGCTGTACTTGAGGCTGCACCTGGCGTGGCTGATACTGTTGCCTCGCCTGCTGGTCATTAGGACGTCTCTCCGTCCTGCTCTGATACTGGTTAAAATTTCTCTCCAGCGGGCGCCGATCCGGCTGATCCCGCTGGGTCACATACACAACTTTCTCTTTCCGCTTCCTTGGTGGCGAGTCCTCAGATGATGAAGACTCGTGCTGCTGCTTCTTCTCCTTCCTCTTCGATGATCGGTGTGCCCTCTCCACGACATCCACCGCTCTCACCCTGGGCTTTGGTGCTGACACAACGGATACGTCCTCCTCGTACCTCCCGTACTTGGTGGCACGTACCATCAACTCGTCCATCTTGACAGGATAGTCAAGAGCTAAGGACTTGTAGAGCTCAGAATGCTTGGGGATAGCATTCTTGAAAGCGGCGATGCAGCTTGCTTCGTCAACCTTGTCAATATCGTGGACTTCATCGGTGAAACGCGAAATGAAGTCCTTCAAGGATTCGGCCGGCTTCATCCTCAAAGAGAAGAGAGTATCTGCACCTGCCTTCTTCTTCTTATTGATGATGAAGCGATCAATAAAGGCCGACCTGAGCTCTGAGAAGTTGCTGATGGAGCCAGGAGGTAGGTTCCGAAACCACTTCGATGCTGCTCCCGACAGGCTGTTAGGGAAAGCCTTACAATAAAGATCATCATCTGGGTTGCGAATAGCCATCGCATGCTTGAAATCAAACAAATGCTCCTCCGGATCTGTCTTTCCAGTATACATGGAGAAGGTCGGAGTTATGAACTTGGAAGAAGTATAAGACTGGTTGATAGCATCCGTGAAAGGAGAGTTCTCAACGTTCTCCTTTGCTGACTGAGCAAAGTGGTCAGGAACCCCTCCCTTCATGCTCTTAACGCGAGCACCGATTAAAGCCTCCACCTCCTTGGCTGTTACCCAAGTCTTCTGGGTGTCTGCACCTCCGGTACCCACTCTCGGGTCCTCTCTACCTGCTCCTTCTCTGAAATCCACACGATCCGAAGGGATGCTCTGCTCTGCCCGAACCTGAGGCTGCCTTACATCCCCCTCAGTAGGAAGAAGCACAAACCTGGTCTCACGGTTCTCCGGGGCAGAAGGAGAAGAAGAGAAGTCGAACTGACGTCTCAAGGAAGGCCTCTGCAGTGGCACCTCCTCCACCTCGAGCCTGCTATGCTCGAACGCCTCCAGCCTCGCTTGCATCAACTGTTGCTGCCTGGTGATTTGATCCAGAACAGACTGCTGCAGTTGCAGCATCGCCAAGACGCGATCTGAACAGAGAGTTCAGCAGGGGAAGGTACGGTCCTTTCTGGTTGTCCAGACGGAGGACTGGCTCCAGGAATGTGCACGACAGAGGGTATGAAAGAAGTGGAATGAGGGGCTTGATCCTCATGCCCGAATACTTCTGACTGATCAGTCATGATCGCAGAGAGCAAAAGGGGGGTCCGTTTATTATTTCCCACAGACGGCGCCAATTTTGTGGGGGGAAAAATACCGGACGGACACGCGTCAGCAGCAGCTACTTCCACGTCCTGGTTTACTGGTAGAAGGTTGGAGTGAAGGGTGTGGCACCCTGACCTGTACTCCGATGGTAAAGTCAGTAGGGGTAGAAGATGGTGAACAGTAAGCACAAGAACAAACACTGAAAAATACTCAAGGCACTAGGAGCACTGAACACGTATTCTCGGATCTGGGTTAATGATCAAGTGTCTTGTGCACTAAAAATCACGGGGTTTTTATAGGGCAAGGTTGGTATGGCCATCGATGACCATGGATGGCCATAGGTGTCCATACCACGTGTCTTAGCACTCATTGCCAAATATCTGAGATATATCTGCCGTCGGTTGCATTACACGTGAGAGCCTCCTCTAAGTCTAATCGGACGGGATCGGACGGTACGCAGAAGTGACCAGCATTAAATGCCAAGACAGTGCTTTCGGCACGAAACGGCGAGTTCGGCACACTTGTCGGAATTATGGATCGCCTCCTGATCACTTCCTCCTACGAGTCGGTCTCGTTGTTGACCCAAGCTCGGTTACGGCGTAGATGCCTCAAAACACAGTACGACCTCGTTGTCGGTGAGACAACGGTCTCGTTGTTCGCGCAACGACAACGACGTTGTCAAGAGCACAACGTTCACGTTGTGCTTTAGACAACGAGCACGTCGTCAAAGTCACAACGGAAACGTTGTTCTGCAAGAGAACAAAGACGTCGTAATGCGCACAACGGGATCGTTGTGCATCGGACAACGTGTGACCCCGATATTTTAAGCACGTGACCCCAACTCGTGAACACGTGTCACTTTCGTGAACAAAACGACAAAAACGAGCTCGTCCCACAACGTTGAGCTGGTTTACGAATTTTACCCGTTACAGTAGCCACTTGGCCTTTCCATCTCAGATTCTAAAGGGAATAGAGTAATGGAGATTCCATATAATAATCAAACGAAACATTGACCAGTAGAGGGGAGGTAGAGTTTGGTTAGTAGAGAAGTATTTTGTTTTTTCATTTTACATGCAGAGTGCAAATAATATACGCGATTAACGCAACCCACGCACCCTAGACCGACCAACCATCTCATAGCTTATCAGTCTAGGCACCTTTGGATGGGGGGTGGTGCACCAAAGATGACACTGACTAGTGGATCTTAAGCTTCCAATCTAAAGGTTTAAGGTTGGATGGCTCTTTAATCGAAAAAAAAAAAAGGTCGGATGGCTGAAAAGTAATGGTTGTGTCTAGAGAAAAAGAATATAAGTAAGAAGGTCAAATTTAGCCATCACTCATTCAATAGGTGGCCCCACTGATTATAGAGTTCAATAATTAAGTCTATGGACCACTTTCACTGTAAGGGGGTAGGCTTCATGACGGATGATGAACCACAACTTCATCGTATATATCTCTCTCATGAATAGAAGGCTAAATTCATCTTCAAGGAGATATGGTGATGAATTATGGTGATCTAAAGCTCCATTCACTATTCATCTCTCTCTCTCTCTCTCTCTCTCTCTCTATATATATATATATATATATATATATATATATATATATATATATATATATATATATATATAGCATTAAGTAAATTTGGTAATAAACACAAAAGACATTTAGCCTTTTCACAGGGATCGATCATTAAAAAGAGAGACACTACACCCACATATATATATTATTTGTCACATTCATGTCGAAGAAGATTGAATTCGTTTCTTGAACTATGGTTTAATTAGGCTTTTCCATTTTCTTATTTTTTTTGCTGGGATGGGATATCATTTTCCTACTATTAGTGGTTAGCTTGGGGATCGGAGCTCTTGCAACTCATTGCCGGGGAATTAGATCCCAAGACCTCTCACTTGAGAGAGGCCACATCCCACCATTGGAGCAAGAGGAGGGGTATCAAGCTTTTCCCTTTGAGTTTCATAGATGGAGTTACTTGGTACTTTCTTTATTCCAATCCCCTTTTTCTTGTGCTCTCTACCCATGTGGCCCTTTGCCTCACATGCTCCCAGCTCCTTTACATTCCATATTATTCCGACCCTTCTTTTCAACTAAGTACCCATCTCTTGTTCCCTCACATTGGATCATTCCCACAAACTACTATCATTTTATGATTAGTATTATTAATTCTATTATGAAGTTAACTCAGACTCTCTTATGGTCCAATGAGCGACGTGCCTAAGCTCTTAAATCATTGCTATATATAAAATCTCGCAGCTCTGTTAATCAGTGCACTCATTAAGTACGTAAAGCATAGCAAGGTTTTCATAGAGGATAGGCGATTCCCATGGTGCAATTATCACTGTGGTCCTCTGTCATCCCAAAGAAATCCATTTGCACCTCTTTACTTTTGTCTTCCATCATATCTTGTCTTGGATAAAAACTGCAAGACCTCTAAGTTCTCTCTCCGGCCTGCTGCTGAATTCTAGCTTAAAGTCACTGCGACACGAACATGTGCACCACTGCAAGGATTCACCATCCGTGTCTCGATATACAGCATTAATACTCTCCTGTTCAAGGGTCTTTTGTACAACCAACCAACCAATTCATAAAAATATCCAAGCAATTAAAGGTGGTATTAGGGTGTGTTAGTTTTTTGGATACAAAAACATCGTTTCTTAATGTCACAATAATTAGAGGTGGAGCCAGGTGGGGATAACCCCCCCCCCCCCCCCCCCCCCCCCCAAGAATATATATACTAGGTTATTTAATTTAATAGAGCATAGGCATGGAAAATGGTCAGCTGCACTCCTGAATTTTTGGAAAAAAAGAAGCTAAATTTAATATTATATTATTTAATTTAAGAGGGTATAGCAATAGGAAAGGAGGCAATTGCCTCTAATTTCAGAAGAAATTTTTTTTTACAAAGGATGAGATGACCAAGAAATTGGCCCTCAAAAAAAAAAATTGGCTGGGGGTACACCCCCTAGACTAAGAATATTTTGGATTTGCCTACGCATTCTTCATAAACCCATCAATAATTATGTATTAAAATTATCCATGAATCATTCCCCCCCCCCCCCACACACACACACACACACACACACACTCTGACACACACAAAAGACAAAAGAAAATCCTGGATCCGCCCCAGTCAATAATCATATTTACATATAATTAGGTGTGGGGTCTGAGCATCGTTATGTTGGTTGGGGAGGTAAGCGACAGAAGAGAGTGGTCTTTAATTCCTTTACACTGATGCATATACACAAATGCACTGATTATAACTAGGCAATATTGGTTATTTGCCTCTTGATTGTAACTATTAGTTTAGAGGTCTCTTAAATGAGGACAATTCAGATGACGCAGACGGTGTTGAATTACGTTACAACCAGCAATGAGGGCTATACCAAAGCATGGATATTGAGATTACTATATCTATAAATCAGCAATGGACAAAATAAAAGTGGTCGGAACCACAAAAAAGTGCTAAGACTATTTTGTTTTCTTGTATAAAAGTAGGGTGGATGGCCAGAAAGTGGACATAGCATTGCTCATCTATAAATGACTTTTCTGAGTCCAGCATACTCAAATGCAAGAATTTGCCGCATATCCATCTGTAGAGACTCAACACTTGGAAATCAATTTCTAAGATTGTTTTCTTCCTCGCTAAGTGTTGTTTATCGCCTCCGCTCCCAGGTGCCGCATATCATGTCCCATTTGTCTCGTGACCCTCTTATATTTATTGTTACTACTCTTTCTATCTAATTGGTTTTTTTGGAGTAGTTGGTTGTTAACATGATATCAGAGCTCTGGTTACGCTTCGGTCACGGTTCGATTCTTTCCACCCTTTAGGTGAGGGGAAGTGTTGAGTGTTGTTTATCGCCTCCGCTCCCGGGTACCGCGTATCACGTCTCATTTGTTCCGTGACCCTCTTATATTCATTGTTACTACTCTCTCCATCAACTCAAATTATTACATAAAATTTCCAAAACAAAAACATCTTATATTTTCTTAGATCTTCCGAGATCAAATATTCCAAATGATCTGGAAGCAAAATACACTGTTCCACCTCACGTTCAGGTGAAATCAGCTCTTCAAATGTCGAATTGTCCTCGCAGTCTAATGAGAGGAACAGTAGCTAGGCAGCAATTTTTGGCTTGTGCTTCTGAGCATTTAACAGACTAGGCCTAGCGACATTTCAATATTCTTATTCCAAGTCGGGCTTTGCCAACTCTGACATGACCCTGCCACAAAACCAAAACCTTGACTGCTGTTAGTCCTAGCTATGATCCCTCTCCTTGTGTTGGGGGAAATTGCTAATGTAGTTGTTTAAACCAATCTTAGGTGATTCAATAATACAAGTTTCTTAGGATAAAACTAATATAGGCCGGGAGGGATTGGTCAGGTGCTCTAAGAGGCTCTAAGAGGCCTGGTGTCACATCCCAAGATCCCCCTAGGAGACTGTGAAACTTTGGCATGTGACTTACTTATCATACCATTCTGTTAGAAACAATAAAGAAATACTAAATTCTAAATCTTAATTTTTTTTTTCAATAATTAACATCTGATACTTCAAACAAACTCCAATTAAAATTCATAATTCAACTAAACATAAATAAAATTGATCATCCATCATAATCCTTAACCATAAAACTAAACTAAATATAATTCTTCGTAAAGTCAATTAAAGTTTCCCCGGAATTTTAATACCTAATAAATTAATTTCAACAGTAGGTCTATTGATCAAGATCTCGTCCTTCTTCAAAACGATTACCTTCTGGTTTTGCAATGTATTTTTTCTTTTCCCACGGTCCAGGTGTATAAATATCAAAATTAAAACCTGCCGACAACAAAGTTATCGGTTGAGTAACAAGTTACTCCGCGTATATAACAAACCATAGAAAACAATATCTTAAACATTAGCATGCATACATGTGATAGTTTTACTTCAATTTTCCTACATAAATCAGAGTACAGACAATAACATGTGAGTATATTATGTCATTCATTTTCTTACTTACTTTATTTTCTTACTTTTCCTACTTTTCATACTTTCTTACTTTACTATTTTATACAAACACATCAACTTGCATTGAGTAATAACTTAAAATATCGTTTTACCTTATATGGAAATAAGTTATTATACTTTACTTACCGAGGTATCACCTTCCTACACTATCCGGCACGGACGGCTTACTTAGTACATTATCCGGTACGACGGCTTATTTATTTTGACATAATTATCGCATTTTTTATGGTAGTCAGTGGTGCAAAACTTAATCATGCATTATCGTTTTTGCGTGTTTTTCTTTCTTACTTAATTACCTACTTTGTCTTTATCTTACTTGTTTATTTATTAGTGCTCTTAATTTCCTCTTTATAAATGTGCATGTTTTACAATAGTGAGTACACAGTGATACACACTCAGATAAATTTTACGTACGAATATTAATCAAGGGTAATGAAAAATCTCATCATAGCGACTCATTCCATTATGTTAACAGACTTATGCAAGTAAGACCCTCGTCAAATGCTCCTTTACCCAAGAATAAATCACATATAATAATATAAAATAACACAAAACAACATTCATAGTTTCAACCATTTGAACATTCTTTAATCACAATTTACGTTCAACATGCATGCTTTACAATTTAATTTAAATATCCACTATACCATTTTAATCTAGATAAATATCATGAATATACTACACAATTTGTCAATCATAATTCTCATAGATTATATCTACAACCACACTAACATGTAACCCTAATGTCACAAAGAGTCCACATCCATCATTCAATTATTTTATCAATTTCATTCAACTCTGGGAATTCATTCATTCCTCCTTATATATCCGTATACATTCATCATAAATTCTCAATCTCCTTAATGAAACATAAACAAAATATAAACATGGTTATTCACATCCTAATCATATTATTCACATCTTACTTTAACAATTCATAAAACAAAACATCAGTGATAATAGAAATTAATAAATCTTACTTATTTTCATGTTTTTATTTATATCTATCTATTTTTACTATTCCTTTAGATTTATATTTAAGAAATTGAGGATTAGAGATCATTATTTACCTTACTTGATCATTTCTCTACGATCTATCTCTTGTGAATAAGACTTGATCTCGATCTTCAAGTCTCTTTTCTTCTATTCTGATCGAATCCTTGAACTCTTTAGGTTTCTCCTTTTTTGATCTCTTAGAAACTCTATTTTATCCCTTTTTTATGTTTAGAATGCTTTGGAAACTCTAACTCCCGAGTTAGAGTAGTATTTATAGAGTTTGAAACTCATGACAGCTTAAAAAAAAAATCGGAAAAACGCCGTTCCCGAGAAAAATCACCTCCCGGCAATCGATCGGTCGTCGTGCGCCGATCGATCGGAGCCACCGGTGATCGATCGGCGGTGGTGTGCCAATCGATTGGCCGTCGCCGATCTCTCTCTCTCTCTCTTTTATTTATTTATTTAAAATCTTTTGCTACTTTTTTGTTATCTTCTATTTCGCATAATTTATTCATTGAAATGAGCTAAAATAAACTAAATAAATGAGTTTTTTACTTCGAGGTATCAAATATTAATTTTCATAGGAACATATACATTGACATCAGGTACATTTTTCTAGGAAATTCAAATAAATTGCATGAATGTCGAAGAATTAAATTCGGTCACTACACCTAGATACCCTTGTTTCCAAAAAAAAAGTAAAAAATAAATAATTAAACAATTTTTGAATATACAAATTCTCAAATTCGAAAACCCATTTCCAAGTTATACTAGGTGTCATCAATGGATGCTTTCATGCTAGAAAGACATTTAAGACCCTGAAATTATCAATGGTCATTGTACAAGTAGCACATGCAGGGTTTGAGAGCAACCATAAATGTCTCCACCTATTTTAATGAGTCTAAAACCAACTTTGATGGATAGTTATATCCTTGACTATGGGCATATTTACATGATTGTCGTGCTTCTATCGATTGGATGATTGCAATTGAATCCATGATTTAAAAACTTGAAAACTTAACTCAACTCGAAAATTAACCGAGTTAAGTAAATTGGAAAACTTTAAAAAAATTCGACTCGGTCCAACTCAAAATATATATGTAATAACCTGAAAATTTAGGATTAAAAACATTCAAATTACACTTACTTTACAGTCTCAAACTTAAAAACTAGATTTGACAGAACTCATGTAAGTTATCCTTGTAGACTCAAAAAAATATGGTGCAAAAATAGTGTGACATTCGAGTTTAGGTTAAAAAAAATGATAAAATTGCCCTTTTGTGACTCGACCTAGTTTGATTAGTTGAAAAACTCGGCTCGACTTGATCGAGTCACCCAAGTAACTCGACAAATAGTGTTACTTTCGAGTTTTGAGGCGACTTGACTCGAAAATCAATCGGGTCGAGTTACTCAGATGACTCGTCGAAATTTTAAACTATGGTCCAATCAGTTTTCAAAACTGGAGCCCTTATACGAGAGACACGATAATGTAACATGGTGGGTGACGTACGTGGGTCCAACTCCTTAACAAGTACCATGTGGATGGATATATATTAACCTGGAAAATATCAAATGTCCCCAATTGATCGAAAAGAATGCACCCCACAACACTCAAGATCTTCTGTGTCAAAAATCTACTAATCTGTCATTTTGGAAGGCCAGTTGCAAAAACTGTAAGAAGGTGGTGAATTGAGAACCCGACCACTAACCATACAAGAAGCATAATAAGCAATGTTATCAGAACCGAACCAGTCATCAAATTGGCTGAGTGGACAGTTCCGGTTTGGCCATGTCCTTTTTTATTAAAAAGTGATAATAAGTAATAATAAATCAAATAGAAGGCCATGCTAGAATTGGGTTAAATAGTTTGTCACTCTATGCTCCGCTACACTTTATGTGTGTGATTTTAATTAGATAAAGTCAATAATTTTTGATGGATTAAAAAAAAAAATGTTTCACTTTTTATTTGAAGGGTTACTAATAATTGCTAGTTTGGTAATGCTCGACTTTACGAGTAAGTGGAGCTAGCATTACCCGAGACGCAATTGAGGCTAGCATTTTCCGTTGGGTATTTGGTTGTACCTATACAAGCTCAATTTATTTATTTACTATTATACTGCGAGACATGTGTAGATGATTTTTTTGAAGTTCCCAAATTACCCTTATATAAAAACAAAACATTAATTTAATGTTTTACTTTAATTCTCAAACTATCTTTGCCTTTGATTTAATGTTTTACTTTAATTCTTAAACTACCCCTTGTCATCTATCCAATTGCAATTGACCTCGGGGAGAGTTCAATCACACCGTGGGTTAACGTGCCCCTTTTAATTCCTATTAGTTTAATCCATTCCCCTCACTCTCATGTGCATTGCACGTGTCACTAGCAAGTTCAATCGGGTGTCGTTAACTCCTTCCCCTCGCTCTCACGGGTGCGATCCGCTAGTCCACATATAAACTTCTAAGTTATTTCGAACAAAAAAAAATTCCAAAGTTCTAAGCAAAGAGATCTTTAGGTGAAAGGCAAGGGTAATGGTCGCAACCCTTTGCATATGTGCCACGGTAGCAGGCATTTCAACCAAATGAAGTTATCTTTTGAGAATTTTGCTACCCTTAATCGCATTCCTTGTTATCACCTTAAATGGGAGATAGGATCACAGTCAAATGCAATTGAGATAAGGGAGTTCCATTACTTATGTGTTACAAGTGGATTGGAGGAGAAAAAAAATTTAAATTTGAAATTATTTTTATTCTCCTCCAATCCACAATCCACGGTCCACATATGACACATAAAATTCTAATTGCCTGTGATCCTCTCTCCTAAATGGGTCACGACAACACATGACATTTGTGGGGCCCAAAAATTATATGTTAGATTTCTTATCTTATTAACTCTTTTTGGAGGCAATTACTGTGGGGGCAATTAAGGCTGGCACTTACCATCGTCTGACTTAAAATTCAAAAATAAAAAATACACCCCATAAGAATATACCTTAAATTTGTATTTAAAATTTTAAAAATATTTAAAATAGGACGTTGAGGAATGATGATTTCCAACTATACCCACACTGATAATAACAAGAGAACAAAAATAGTGAACTTCTAACAACAAGAGAACAAAAATAGTGGATGGTTGAGTTGAAGATGCCTAAAGCTAAAATTATTATTCATCCAACATTTTGATTTTTTTCTACTTACGATGCCTCCTTTAAAAGAGAGGGAATATCGAGAGGCATTGCGCGTGGCGAAAAGCCCCGCGTAAGAATCATCTCACGTCCGTACTACTTACTAGTTACTATTATCTCTCTCCCATCATTTTTTTTTTTTGAATCTTTCTCCGTTTTGTATTTATTTGTCTCTGTATTTTTCATCGCAGTTGTTCTCTGATTTATTTTTATTTGTCTGGTCTAGGGTTTCGTTGCTAAGCCAAAGACTGCTCCAGATGACTCTGTTAATTTGATGGTGTGGCAGTGCACAATCTCTGGTAAGCCTGGGGTAAGTCGTCTTCTTCTTCCCGTTACTGTGTTTTTTTTTTTCGTTTTGATTCGAATGCAATCTTTTTCCCTTTGTTTTCTTGTCATCTGCGATCTGGAACTTTACTGAGATTTAAAATCTCTTTGAACTTTATTGGGATTCTTCTCCTCTGATGTCTAAAACGTTGTGCTTTGGGTGAATTGTGATGCTTTGTTGCACTTGCACTCATAAGAATTGCGATTTTAGTTTGACTTGCAAATTAAAACTTTCTGTTTGGTGAATCCAATTGGTGTCGAAACCACGAGCTGGGTTCAATACCTGTCCTTACCAGCTTACTCTCTAACTATCACGCTTGGCTATCCAAAAGGAAAAAAAAATGGTCAAAACATTTTGGTTTAGACACCTTAAACCACCAGTTCAATCCTCATAGGCTATTTTTTTCATCCCAATCCACTATATTTGCACTAGCCGTAAGATTTTCCAATCCTATCCGATTGTTGTCTGCACAATGTTCATTGTTTAAATACGGATTAAATCCACTCCAGATTAGGGTATTAGCCATATCTAAACAGCAGTAATGTATCTGGCATTAATAAAGTAATTAGGGTTTTTGATTAGATTGCTTAAGTCTCATTGATGGGTTAAGAAACTAAAACCACCTACTCTACAAAGTCGTTATGCAATCAGTCCCACCCCATCTCTTACGTACAAAGTTGAAGGCCATGCGCACTGTTCGTGTTCAACATCTTAGGAATTTACATACACCTTAACAACTACAAATAGAATGTATAATTATCATGATGATTCTTGAATGCGGTTATAAGATTAATTATATGTTTACATGTAAGTATCAGAGCGGTTGCTCAACCACATTCAAGAATCATGTTATATAATTCTGCTATTTTTTTTAATTATAGGACTTTAATGGAGTTTTCCAGCAATGCCCCATCGCCGACAACCCATCATCCGCTCCAACCGACTAAAAGGCATCATAGGCTATTGTAGATCACATTGGTTTCCCCATGATTATATTCAAGACCTAAATATAGGTGGTATTAATTGTTGATAAATGTAATATTCGTAAAGGGTATATTTGTAATGTTCTCTTAATATAAGAATGCAAATAGGATTCTCTATACCTAACTATGTACTTTACCCTAATCTCTATTCTTTTCTCTTTTCCCCTTCTTCTCTAAGAAACCTATGTAGATACCCTATTTTGCATGAATTCATGGACCCAAAAAGTCAATTGGTTCCGAGCATTCAAAGAGATCAAAGATGAGATCCGGACTCCAGTATATCCAAGGTCAAAGCCAAAAAGGGAAGCCCAGTCCAACCCGGGCCTGAACCAGCCAAGACCTAAGGGATAGGGCTTGAACCCGGGCCGGCTATCGCACAACCTAAACCCTAAATCTCTCTCTCTAAACTCCAACTTGGTATTAGAGCTTCAAGACCTTCGAAATTGTGTCATCCCTATGGTTGGCGTCATGCTTACGTCATCAGTGGGTCTCCGAAGCCTCGAAACTCTTAGGGTTTCTGAGAAATCTTGCTTCCGCGAGTTCAATGGTGATTTTTTTTGTAATTTTTTGAGATCTTTTGATGCCATTTTGCTATTTTTTAGTGTTTTTTTTGGGAAAAACATTCAAAAACTGAAATCTCCCTCGATTGTGGTTTTCCCGGGCTTCAATCGGTTGCCGTTTTTTACTACTGGTCCTTCCTCTTAGTGCTGATTTTTGAGGAGTTGCTCGGCAGTGAGTTTTTTGGACTCCTACCTCATGCCTGGGTTCTTTTTTGGTATTTATGTACTCGTTTTTTCTCCAGGACCAAATCAGTGAGGTATTTGCTCCTTGTTGATTTTTATTTGGTTTGCTTATGATGTTTCATCATTCCATAAGCTTACTCTCTCAAGATTAGAGTTTTTTTGGGTTCACCTTAACTCTTTAGGATTATTTAAGCTGAGGTTCTCCTATGGATGCTAAAGTTCTTACTTCTCCGGCTCTTTCTGACTCCATTGTCCACTACTCTATCACCAGTATTAAATTTAATGATGATAATTTTCTTGCTTGGCAATGCTCTGTTGAGCTTTATATTGGAAGTCGTTCCAAGATAGGGTATACTAACAACGAGACTCCTAAGCCCGCGACTGGTGTTCCTGAGATTGCTAAATGGGATGCTGAAAATTACATTATTTTGGGCTAGTTATTTAACTCCATGGAACCCCAGATTGCCGACAATTACATTTTCTATAAGAGCGCTCATGAGCTTTGAGAAGCTCTTATTCAGACTTATGCTCTAGTGGACAACGATGCTTGTATCTATCAACTCACCCGTGAGACTGCTCATTTTCAACAAGGGGATATTCTAATCTTTGATTATTTTGGGACTTTTCAGCATTGAAGGGAAGAATTGAGTCATTATAAACCTTTTTCTGAATTGTCTACTGCTTCCACTAAGGTTATGATGAAGCGGATTGAGCGTCATCGCATTTATGATTCCTTGGGTGTTCTGCGTGCCGAATATGAGTAATTGTGCACTCAGATTCGTGCCATGTCACCACTTCCATCTATGGTTTAAAAAAAATGCCGAAACCGTTACATAAACGTTTCGGTGACCTTCGATATCCGATACCGTACTTTTACCCGTTTATCCTGAAACAAAACCGTAACGCCCGAAACTGTTATGTTACAGGCGTTACACCCTATACGTAAAAGTTTCGGTCATAGGACTGGGTTCCGAAAATCTCTAAACTCATTCTAAAACTTCATCTTTGCTTCCTCTCTTCTTCTCTACCTATTCTTAATACATTTTTTTTCCTAAAATCCTTTTGTTTTTTGTTAATTAACAACTTGATTTGGAGTTTAATTCATAGATTTGAAGGAATCCAAGGCATGTTCTTTATTTCGGGAATGTTTCAACCCTCGACCCATCTAATTTCCTTATTTCTAAATTTTGAGCTTCTATTGGCTTTAAAAGTATTTTGTTACTAATTTATTATATGTATTTTTTTTGTTTTTTTTCTATTTATTGGAATTTTTGTGGATTTTTTTAAGTAGAAAAGAAAAATATATAAGTAAAGGCCGAAACCGTTACGTTACGGCGTTACGTAAAGGTTTCGGCTGTGTTAGTAACGGTGTCCGAAACTGTTTTTTTAAACCTTGCTTCCATCTCTTCGATCTGTGTACTCCACTGTGTTCAGTGAGATACGCTGTCGGGCTGTTATGTCTTCGAGCTCCACTCCCATGCATCCGGATCCTACCACCTTTGCTACCGATTTCTATTTTGTTGTGGGATGTGGTAGGGAGACTGATAGGGGCCATCGTGGTCATGGCGATCTAACCATGCAATTTACCCTAATCTCTATTCTATCTCTCTTCCTCTTCTTGAAACCTAAACCCTAAATCTCTCTCTCTAAACTCCAACTTTAACAAGAGGAAAAGAGAAGATGCAAAGCATTCTTACATGCATATGGATCTTCATCTTCAACCTCGAGATCCCATATGAGATCTTCTAGAGAAGCCCCTACATATGGTGCCCCTATCTATTCATGGTTATGGATCCAAGTATGGAACTTGAATGGACAATTTTAATGCTTTATTTAAGTCGATCAGTAGTAAGGCTGGAGTCGGTGAC
Organism: Tetracentron sinense; assembly: GCA_015143295.1. Taxonomy (NCBI): domain Eukaryota; kingdom Viridiplantae; phylum Streptophyta; class Magnoliopsida; order Trochodendrales; family Trochodendraceae; genus Tetracentron; species Tetracentron sinense. Next base: position 5,880,023 of record CM026552.1, on the reverse strand, counting down.
AGACCGTGATTCCAATTTGGATGGATGGAGTTGCCCTTAGCGATCCGAAAAGTACCCTTCCTGGCCGAAACAATGTCTAGTAGAGGAGTCTCCTTTCCTGTAAGAGTCTTTAAAGAAAAGGAAAATAGAGACAAATCGTGGAAGAAGGTGAATAGTGCCCAACCAGTCCAACTAGGCAAACATGATCGGATCTAAACTAGTCTAGATGGAGTGCCCATAACTAAATGCTATACTAGAACCAAGCTGGACCAGCAGAACCAAACTTAGATGAATAGGTTTATGAAAAACCAAGAAATGTTTAAACCATAGTTACCAAAGTGAGAAGCGAAAACGAGAATAAAAGCAAAAGCGAAGCGGGAAGTGCGGCTCAAAAAATCCTTAGGAAACGGGAAGTGAGAAATAAGATATAGGTGTCTCATTCCCATTATAATAGGATGACCAAGTATACCTTTTACATAAGATATTTGTAGAGAAGTGGGTGTCTTCTGTTTCAATCCAATGATACTTGCTCAGGATCTACACCCTAGGCTTTAGACTTGTTTTATCCAAACACTTCTTGCATAAATAACTCACTTTGACTAGTAAATGGGACACATGGAAGTGAGCTTCCTGAGAAGCGAGTCTGAGAAACGAGCTTCATCACCTTTCATGCAACAATGGTTTAAACCAAACCTAAAAGAAGTATGCGCGTGAGCGCACGTGTATGCAATGATTGATGAATTGAAGTCAATGCGGGTTGAGAACTAGAGGAGCTGCCTAAACATATGAGATAGTTGATTGCCAATGGATTTTTAAAAAATCGAGAGAATAAAAAATGGAGAGGTGAAAATTTTATAATCAGGCTAGTAACCAAGGATTCACTTAGAAGGAAGGAGCTCACTGCAACACGACATTCTCTCCATTTTCTAAGGACTTTTTGAATTTCTAATGGCTATTGTGACTCATTTGATATAAAGCTATATTAGATGGATGTTAGGACTTCGTTCCTAAAATGCTGACCTTCAGGAAGAAATGCATATGAAGTAACTAGAGGATTTTGAGAAAGAAATTGAAGAGCATTTTATTATCAAGCTAAAAAAAGTCCATCGATGTTTTAGAGCAGGCCTATAGGCAAGGGTATTTAAAATTTGATGAGATTATTAAAAGAGAATGTAGTAAACGAATGCATCTACATGAAGGTTGGCGTGAGCAAGTTTATATATTTTTTGGATTTATATGTTGATGACATATTGTTAGTTAGTTGTGAGTCTTGCGACATTTCTGTTAAGGGAGACCAAGCAATTTTAATTCATAAACCCTGACTTAAAGGATTTACATGAAGCATTATTTGTGATTGACATTCAGATTCACCATGATAAATGTGTCTCATATGGCTTACATTGAGAAAATGTTGAAGATGTTTGATATGTCACATTGTGTTTAAGGACTTAGGAGAGGTATCCTGTGTTAAGGGTGGCAATTTGATTAGTTTTCAATGCCATACAGGCTGAAATTGATGCTTTGAAGCTTTGGCCTTGTTTGGATAAGCTTCTCTAAGAAAAGGAAAACTTCTTCAGAAGTTACATTTCCAAAGAAGTTTGCAGAAGTCATTCTGAAAACAAAATGACATCAAGGCCTTGTTTGAGAAGAAAAAATTTTCTTCAAGAGTTAGGTAGAAAGTAACTCATGAAGAAGTCTGAAAAAATTCATTCGGAAAAAAAAATAGGGTTTGGTTTGTATATCCAAAAAGAAACTTTTGAAAACCCAAAGTTAATACTTATGTTTGGCTTACACTTTGGAGAAGCAACTTTTGTCATGGATATAAGATGGAAAAAACATGTTTCACACCTGATAATACACATCCAAGAGATGATCCTTTAGCAAGTATGTGCATTATGTGATTTGATAAATCTCAAAGAAAAACTAGCACCCCACGTTGATTACTACAATAACTTAGCAAAAATTGTTATTTGCTGATATGCAGAGGAAAAAAACTGAGGGGAGATACCATGAGCAGGACCAATGCAAATAGTCATGATTTGATAAAGCGTATGCATAATTCTGAAATTTAGGAACTCACAGTGAATGAGGCACATGAACCGAAACCCTAATTGATTCAAAACATGAAGGATGGAAACCCTATTCCTTTTTTTGGTAGGCATTCAAAGAATTTTATTCAATAAAACAGGATTTCATGGATAGGTGACAAGAAAAAAAAAAAACAAGATAAAATCATTGAGATTCAGGATTGTGGGTATGACAGTATCTAGCTCGTCTTTCAGAAGGGGAGTCAGTGCATTTGAAGCTTCTGCCATTAGAGAGAGATTGAGAGATCTGATCAAAGTAGCAGGAGAGAGAGAGAGAGAGAGAGAGAGAGAGAGATCTGATCAAGATTCAGGATTTGATCATTGAAGCTTCCGCGCTTTGTGCAGGTGAGTGACAGATAGCATTTGAGAGCTTTGTGCAGGTGAGCGATGGGAGGGAGAGAATACTAATCCCTTTGTTTTATATACCCCGCAAAATCGTTTGTAAAGGTTCGTGCCGTTGACTTCTGGCCGAAGTCCAAATATCGCCTTCCTAGAAAGCTACCTCCACCTGCTTTCCGAGGAAGCCAATATTTCAACTTCCTATGACTTTTGACTTTCTTGGGAAGTCAATTGACCATGGCAAACCAAAAGCCTATTTTTCCTACTTTTGACTTCCCTAGAGCTAGAAGTCGGTAGAAGTTGTTGGGGAAGTCTATCCAAATGCTACCTTGGTTTGCACACGTGAGAAGCTACTTTGAAAACCCAAAAGTCAAAATTGTTGTTTAATTTGCGCTCTCAAGAAGCAACTTCTTTTAGTTTTGTCATTTGTGTATGCTAAATAACTAATATATGGTGATTTCCATGTACCAATGTTCTGCACCAAGACATAAGCATGCATATAACCTCAGGTACCTACTGTGCCTGTCTCCCTCTATTCTATCCCTCAAGTATTTTTAGCATTCATATTAAAACCATCTTATGAATATCAAGAAAAAAATGAAAGTCAATCAATGGTCAATACAAACATGAGTATCTAATTTCTATGCTTCCAAATTCCTTATAAACTATGCTGTAGCATTGGATATTGTGTCACTCTCTTGTACTGGTAAAGCATAATACACTATAATCATATCTAATAATGTCTACGCGATGAAGATAAACAAAATAAGCCTAATCATAAACATAAAAAAGTAATAGGAATGAACATTGACCAATGTGGTTTCACCCCTTTGTATCCGCATTTGGAAATGCCTCGGCTTGAAATCTCTCATTTCCTCTGATTGTGGTAGACTGGTAATGCTTATTATCAAAACTGGGAAGGCTTGACCTCAAATTACTGGGATTGGGTTCTGATGATGGTAGATGATTTATTTGTTCCGTGACATTATGTCTAAATATCATATGAATCGTAAAGATGGCATTGATTTGGGATCTTGAAAATGGATTTCTCAGTAAACACTTATAAATAATTGCTTATACTGTGGGAGATTCATTACGTATGTTTCAGTAATATTTAGAAAATTTGGTAGGCAGATTCTCCTTTTATCTCCACACACACTTTCAGATCAATTTGATGCATCGTTGAAATGTCTTAACATCGATGAAATATCGTGGGGACCCTTGGGAGAGTGCATTTTGACTTAGTCTTGTGATTTAGCTTGGATCTTGTTGTTGCCTTTTGTTTTTCCTTGGTTCACTCATTGTGAACTCTTGTTGTTTTCCCCTCTTTTGATATATATTATTATCTTGATTACCGATTAAAAAAAAACAGTCAGATTCTTTAGGTTATTTAGATCCTGCTATCTGTCTTGGATAGACATGATTGCATTGTCTTTAGCAGTACATAACTCATCTTGACTCTGTTTGATGATGTTGGGAGGAGGGGTTTCTTCTTGAACTTCAGCCTTCCATTTTCCAAGACAAGAGGACTCTGTTATGGCTTTCTACTATCAACCCTGTTTGCTGGTTTACAGGTCAAGCCTTTACTAACATACATAGAGAAGCTCCTTGTCGATATTGACTTTTGTATATCAACTTTGAAATAGAAGTTCCAAACTCAAGTGTTTCTTCAGTGCAAGGTGAGGTTGAAAGCCTTGAATCTTGGATCTGAGGTTTGTCTAGCAGTGGCCAACTTCGGTTCAATCATAAAAGAAGATACTACATAAATATTTGGTAAAAGAAGTTCTACATAAATATTTTGGCAAATTTGAAAGGAAATTCTCCTAACAATTGTATCTCAAGTATTTTATGCAATGCCATTATCACTAAATTGTGCATGTTTTTTCCTTTCTAATTTTTTTTATTGTTTTTTAAAATGGTAAATGTATTAAGAAGAAATATGTAGAAGGTAGTTCACCAAGGTGTGAAGTCACTAGAATACAAGGGGGAAGCTCTACCCATATGACTTCTCAAATATACAAGTCCTACACATTTACAAGAAAAGTGCCAAGCCCAAAACATCAAAATCTTGAACACCGAAGGCGCAAAAGCTTGGAAATCTGAACCCAAATTCTCTCTTTTGAGGGCCAAGTTTTCTAGAACCCCTTACGATTTTCTCTCATCCTAGACGCACCAACAAATAGCTCTCAGGAGTGTTCTTCATACTACACTTGAGGCAACATCCATGTCTAATGAAGACCTACTTTATATGAAGTCCAGCAAACTAAGAGGAAAAACCTGCTGCACCTGAGACAAGACAAGAACCGATTCCAAATCCATTTGACAAGAGTGAAATACAACAATGGATGATCAGCCATTTCCTCCTCAGCCAAGCACGAATAGCAGCAGCTTTCCATCTTCACCTCTTTTTTAAGTGGTCCGGTGAGTCCAGATGGAGAATGTTATCCTCGACGAGATTCCTAGATTTTGTATGACTCAGTGAGGAAAATGGGGTGGGGAGTTTATGTGCAAAGACGGATAGAACGATCTCAATGTTAATCGACCCCTATTATCCCTAGACCATGACCACCCATCACTAGTTAGAATGTTGGGTTTGATCGAGTTAAATAATGACATCAACCTTAAGTAATCATCACACTCCCAATCATTAGGACTCCTCAACTTGGGGATAAATACACTAACAAGAAGAAACCATGCACCTATTATCCACAGTGATCGAGAATAAGTTCCACAAACCGATAATAGCAGCATATTCTGACCACGCCATATCTCCTCCCAAAATATTTACTTCCACTTTAATAAAAGCTTGTTTTTTAAACTCCTCATTCACCGACATAACTTCTGTCCACGTACCAATCCGTGTGTACTTTTAATTTCCTTTGGATCCCACAATGAGTGCTCCCCATATTTAGCAATAATCACTTTTCTCTACAAGCTCCCTCTCTCTTCCCCAAACCTCCGCAGCCATTCCTCTAACAGATACGTATTGATCTTCCTCAGTGTATGGTAAATAGGAGGCACTTTTTTCATCCAACCATCTTTTTTTGGGGTGAGGATATGGACTTCCAATATGCCAATGAAACTCACACGCTCATCTTTGTCTCGATTCCCAGGACCAGCTTGACGAGGATTTCATCCATGGACCCCCTTTCTTCATAGGGCGACAAACAACTTTCCAGTCGGCCAAATTATATTTCTTAGCTTCAGCCCTATCATTCCATTAGAAATCTCTTTGCAATTTCTCAGGATTTTCTGCCAAATATGCCAAAGAGTTAAGAGGGATATGAAATTTGCCGGCCTGCTCGGCGTGCTCACCAGAATACTCATGAGAGTCATCCTGCCTCCTTTGGATCAGAAAAAGAAGATTTTTGTGCTGCTTTCTTAAATTTTTATTCTTGTTTATGTAAAGCTGGTTTTAAGGCATTGAGGTATGCTTGATCAAACATATTTAATGGATATATTCATGGGTTTGTGCCTTACCGCCTTTTCAACTCACTTTTCTGTTATTCTACGTATAGAATACAAAGTTTTCATGGAAAAGTTATTAAAATAGGATAAAAATCAATAGAAGCAGTTTTCTTGCATTTTATTACCATATACTGTATTGGATATATGAGTGGCATGAATGTTATTTATTTGATTTTGCAGACTGACTTGGAGGGTGGGGTACTTCTCTCTTCTCAGAGACACTCCACTTCAGTGAAGACTACCATAGCAAGCCCCAAAGTCCAAGTTCCCTTATGGTTTCTTCCACCCTAATGTTTACCCTTCTGGAACTGTATGTCTTTCGATCCTCAACGAGGATAGTGTAAGTACTCACCACTGCTCTTAAACATGCTTGTCAATGCTGCTGATTGGTGTACTGTGTACATGGTGGGATCCACTATGCCCTGCAGTTGCTTAGCACATGTTGGGTTATGTCTAGGGGTGAAGATCAACCATTAAGTGAAACAGATTATTGCGGGAACACATGATTTTCTGGACCAGCCAAACCCTGCCGATTCTGCGCAGACAGATCACAGATGGATATCACCTGTTCATCCAGGTCGTCTGCCATCGGTCAAAATCTCTAATTCTTAGTTCTTCCAGAAACTTCTATTGTTGCTCCCTTTGAAAGTCGCTATCATTATTAATGAACAACTTGATTCTGACATTCACTGGAACCCATGGAGTATAAGAGAAGGGTACGACAACAGGCCAAGCAATACCCAACTTTTGTTTAATGCTACAACTGCTTTTGCTAGATCATTTGATATCAATACCCATAGGTCATATGCTAGCTCATTTGGTTTCAATACCCATGGCCATATGTCAAATGGTACACATGTGTTGATATCTGTGTATATTGCATAGTAGGCGCGTCATTATATGAAGATAGTTCAGCTCAAAACCAACAATGCTTAATTGACACTAGATACACTCTATTTGTATGTCTTGATTATATGTTAACAGTAAGATTTTTTTATGTGTTTTCTCAATTTAACTGAAGACGTAAATCAAAGCAAAACCTGATATTTCATAATCCAGTGTAAAATACGAGCCAGAAGTTTGAAGGCATTTTTGATGTTGAACAAAGCTGAAATTCCATCCCTTACAGTTGTTTGGAATGGACATGCTTAAAACCTGACATCTGATTTAAGACTGGATTGGGGCATTTGATAGATTAGAATTTTCTGTTGAAAATATGTTCCCTTATTACAGACTATACTGACTACTGAGTAAGAAGGATGGGAATTGAGTAACTTATGGTTAATTATTGTATGATTTATTCACCCTAACATGATTCAGGCTTTTATGAGATTCTGTTCGTTCGTTTTACCTGTTCACCTTATCTCAACCACGGTGGTTCCTAAAGAAGTCATCAAGAAGAGCAATGCCCTCTTTGTAAGATTCATTTGGAATGACTCAGATTCTCAAGCTCACCTTCATTGAAAAACAAGATTAGTGAAAACATGAAAAAAAATTTGGTTGAGGTGCATCCGCTTAGTTTTCCCAGGTGTAATGATTTGCTATTGCAAATACAGTAAAAAATGGGTAGAATGATTCGTCCCTTCCATTTATATGCTAATGATTTGCTACTGCAAATACTAAGAAAAAAATGAGTAGAATAATTCGACGCACCCATTTATATGCAAATCAGTGTTGAGACTTGTATTTTGACTTCCCTTTGATTTAGCAATTTCAACCTATTTATTTTCCAGTGGTAAGTGATTCTGGCATAGAATGAATCTATGTCATGCACCATTCCGGTTCTCTGCTTCTTTCCTTTAATATTTATTAAGATTCCTTTGAGAATTCTGGATCTTTTTGGAGGCATTGTTTTGGCTTTCAGGATTAAATTGGTAAGTATCAAAGTAGCTATTCTGGCTGGCCTTTGCATTACAAATGACCATTGCATTAGAAGAGGAGAGGCTGTTTATGCAAATATCTTTTGGATCATCTTGATTTAATTTATGCTCTTAAGGTTATAGTTTAGTCAAGTGAACCAATGGTATGTGCCTGGTTTTTTCAGGTCACGGCAGTTTGATTTAGTTCGAATCGCAGCAGCGGTGGCGTCGTTCCCTCTCTCCCGCTCAAGGCTGGTTGGGGGAATGAAATGTCTGTCAAACCCTTATGCTATGTTTGGTTGCCGAGAAAATAGGTGAAAATATGGAAAATAAAAGAAAATTTTATATTTCTAATGCAATTCTTAGCTGTGTTTTGTCTAATTTTCTTTTCTTTTCCATGTTTTCACTAATCTTCTCAACAACCAAACATAGGGTTAGTAACCCAAACCGTCTCTTTACCCTCCTGCTCCCGTTTGAGAGTAGATTCGTGTCAAGAGCGTGATTTCATTTTCGCAGAGCGCAGTGAATCCACAAAGCTCCATCTCCATGCTGGTGTCGTCCATTTTTTCACCACTCTAACTCATAACTCATAAGGTGAGGAAGATAAACAGGAAAATCATGAAGTTTACACCTTTACTCTTTCTCTTGGGTTTAACACTTATTATGGAAAGTCTTTTTAATTTTCTTTTTTTTTTTCTACATCAATGCATGATGTGTGTGTGTACATTATTTTTCTACATTATTTTTTTTCTACATTATTTTTTTTATCATTCTTTATTTTTTTTAACTACCTGAGATCTTGTGATTGAACTCTCCAAGAGTTGAATCGTACTTATAGGCCAACGAAATGTCTCTTCTAATCTTTATTAAGTTTGATTAAGATTCTTTAATTTTTAAGGTTCAATAATATAATATTAATTTTTTTGAAAAAGTTTAAAATATTATTTATAAATATACTGGGGCTCCGGAGGTGCTCTCGAACATATCCTAAATTAGGCTCCGGAGGCGCTCTCGATCATATCCTAAATTAAATTAAAATTTGATGCTCTCCCGTATCCACTCCCTGCTTTGGTTACTTAGGTCAAACCTTATATCCATAGAGATATGCTTAAGTGAATTAGAAATCAAGGGGATTGAATGGAGAGGTGGGATCTGCGGTATAGTGCAGAGAATTCAGTAGTATATATAGTGCGGATAATTCATGGTGGCTGACATGCCACTACTACTACATAACAAAATTGCAAAACAGTCTTATGTTTTTGGTTGTCGATGCAACCTCAACTCTTCTATGAGAGCAGTCAAGTTGGCGTAAGATGATCCGTTTTCTTCAACAGCCCTCTTTGCTATCTCTCCAAGCCCACTTGCTCGACTTCTCATCTGTTCTGCTTCTTCTCCACCTCCCATTAACAGTCTCACTGCCTTCTCTATCCCCTCCCTTTTAACTGTCTCCTTTCTTTCTTTTGTCGAACTAGACCACTCGCGAGCCCCTACCCCGGCTCCTATCCTCAGCACCTGAGTCACAAGCTTCTCGTTGTAGAACTGCTCTGCGAAGAGTGGCCATGTGACCATGGGCACGCCCGCGCTTATGCCTTCCAGTGTTGAGTTCCATCCACAGTGAGTCATGAACCCTCCGGTGGCTTCATGATCAAGGATCAGCATCTGGGGGGCCCAACCCCTTATTATTAGACCCTTCCCTTCCATCCTCTCTTCGAACCCTTCCGGCAACCACTTTTCCTCGTCCTCAGCCATTGATGACATCTCCACGTCCTTCCTCACAACCCAAACGAATGGGTGGCCGGAAGCTTCGAGAGCCATTGCGATCTCAAGAAGCTGAGCATTGCTGAAGCGGGACACACTCCCGAAACATACATAGAGAACTGAGTTTGGTTGTTTTGAGTCGAGCCAACTCGAACATTCGTGTTCATTGATGGCGGCTTTCCTTCCTCTCTCAGCCTTATCTGTAATGTCTCTGTTGCAGAGCGAAACTGGGCCTATAGGCCATGCCTTCATTCCCATGGCCTTTGTGTAATGCTCCGCGTAAGCTGGTTCCAACTCGTAGAAGCTGTTCATAAGTATTCCGTAGCTCCTTTTGTCCGCTTCTCTTACAAGTTCCATCTTCTTCCCGAACTCGTTCTGAGTTTCCCCTTTAATATAGTCGGGCAGCATCGACCCAATCAATTCTATCTGGTCTGGAAGGCCCGGGGCGACAAAGGTCTCTGTATCGGATGTAGTGTTCTTGTGAGGCTCATAGCGTCTCAAGCTGTCGGAGACACACAGAGAGAAGAAACTGGTGCCGTGAAAGACAAGCCTCGGTATCCCGAACTTGGCAGCAGCATCGGTCGTCCACGGTAAAAACATGTCAGCAACAATGCAATCGGGGCCTTGCTCTTGAAGGAGTTGCTCCAAGGGTTGTTGGAGCATGTTGAGGGCCTTGAAGAAATTTTGAATCATTTTAGGATCTGGGATGGAATTGATGCTCTCGCAACCTTCCGGTAACCCGGCCTCTACGGAGGGGAATGGGATTATATGAATACTGATTTCCATACCCAAGTTTGTATAACGATCGACAGTCTTGGAGAAGAGAGGGGCATTGAGGGGAGTAGTGATAATGGTAGCCTTCACACCACGAGCAGCAAAAAGTCTGGCTATGTCTACCATTGGGATCATGTGGCCTTGAACCATGACAGGAAAGAAGAAGACGTGGAGTTGATGATGAGGCTCAGAACCCATGAAGGCTTATCCTTTGTTTTGAAGGAGAAAGTGGTGTTTGGGGATATAGAGAAAGAAGAAGAAATTGGAGATATAGCCGAGTGAGATGCAGGGAAGTTGTGATGTAGTTTTTGGTATTTTGCTTCATATTTAAGTGGTGAAGTGGGCTCTTTATTAGGCAAGAAGACTTGACGAAACAAGGTAACTTTCAATCTTTTGCGACCAGATACATGTTTGCGTTTCAGACTAGACTACAGAGGAAGATGCTAGGCAGAGACGTGGATTCGTGGCAACAATACATAAGCCCTTACGTCATGCTTTTGGTTTTTTTGTGTGGAAGTCTTATCTCATCTTTTGAAGGAGACTAGATGGCCTGGCACGTGCAAGGCACGTGCAGGGTTATATATCTTATTTTCTAATTAAATAAATGGATAAAAAAACTTAAATAAATGGATAAAAAAACTTAAATAGATGAAAAAATCAGAATTATTATTATGCATATATAGAAATGTATATAGAATTATTTATCTTAAATTATGCAATTAATATTTATCCCTAATTATAAATATTATTTTTTGTGAGAAAATTAAAAAAAATAAGAAATCAATAAAATAAAACACAGAGAGATTAACCTCTAAGAGAATAGAAGGTTCATACCCATTACAACCATATGCTTCAGCACTCTCCAAGGAGATTGCAAATGAAATGGATAAAACTCAAAACCCCATATATTTATATATTTATAGCACCAAAACGTTACTCCTACAAAACTAACACATAAAATAAAGGGTCAGAGCATAACTTATCTTTCTTCTTTACTATTATAATGGGAGAGGCAGGCGTAACCTGAATTTTCTGAAATTCCTAAACTACCTTTACATAAAACAATACTTTAATTTCCAACCTACCCTCATCTATCTATTTAAAGAATAGAATCACAGTCAATCGTGATTGAACTCGGGGAGAGTTCAATCGCACCTGCGGTCCCTTTTAACTCATATTAACTGTGGTTAACTCCTTCCCCTCGCTCTCACGTGCATCGCACGTGCCACCCGCTAGTTAATAATAATATTAAAAAAGAACAGACAGTAAAATAAAAGAATTCATCTTTTATAACCTAACAAATCAAAAAATTCTAAGATGAAAAGATAATTTTGATAATTACCATCAAGCAAATCCTTATTAACCCCTTAAGATACTATCAGACAAGATCAGGAGAGTAAGATGAAGGTAGAGATAAATTCTGCTAAGGTGGCTCGCATGGAGTCAGGGTGGGTGGCTTCTTTTGCTCGGCCAAAGTCAAATCTACGAACTGGCGTGGCTACTGATTACAAATAGATCTCCCTTGAACAACTGCTCTACTTTTACCAGTTCATTATCTTCTGCCAACCTCCCACAGTGGCACATAAGATCGATTGTGATCATCATGTCTCTAAACAATTCCATAGCTTAGATATTTCGATGGTTTTGGGTAAAACCCCGAAACCATTACATTCCAAATAACCAAATAAGGAACAAATCTTTCGAGAAGAGCTCAAAACATCCATTGCAATCTACATTTTGAGCATAACCAGCTATAATGGCATTCAAAGTGCATTCATTGGGTTCCAAGCCCTCCAACTTCATCTGCTCGAAAAGGATAAGTGAATTTTTCCAACTACATGGATGCCCAAGAAGTAACATCTCAGATATTCTGGCAAACAGTTGAAGAGCAATATCTAGATTCCCACATTTGCAATACACACCAATCAGAGCATTTGCAATAGAAACATCAATTCTAAGCCCATACTACTTATCATGCAGTAGATTTTCTTACCCTTATTTATATTCATCGGACCAACACAAGCTTTAATTAAGACACAAGAGTAGGAGATCTTCTTTGAAAGAATTCATATTTCCGCTCTCACCGAGAAGTACCTATTTGTATCCTCACTGTTTTCTCTGAATACCGAAGCTAATATCATGCAGTTTCATGCAAAAATAGTTAGACTTAAGTGGACACGTGGGAGATGAGTGTGTCAGATCAATTGAACGTAGCAAAATGTGTTGGCTACTAATTCCATGACTTCGTTGCTCCCGGGGGTTCATGCATAATTTTTCAATTTTTGAGTGACGCATGGAGGTTGAGAAATGCGTTATGGATGTGCAAATTTTATGGAAAAAGAACCAAATGAGTCGACCATTAACTTTGTTAGTCTGCCATTAACGAGCCATTTTTCTACACATGCAGGCTATTAGATATCCACGTAGAGAGAGGAAAAAGAATATAGAAGAAGAGGACAAAAATTGAGGCTGACAGGATCAGCTAATTACCTGCCTTTTATTGTAGTAGGATATAAATATAAATATAAAAAATCTATCTATCCTTCTGTACTAATAGTATATTCTGGTTGGTTTTACATGGCATCTCTCAATATCTTTCATTCTCTCTTCGTGTTGACGTTATGTGGCAGTTGACATGACAATTGTTATTTAATTTTTTCTCCTATATTAATGAATCATATAATGAGCCCCATGTTGCTGCCATGTGTCATGCCAAGTGTCTCTCATCCATTAGTGTCAACCCCCTCTCTCTCCTAAATTAAGTCTCTCTCTCCTATTTTCAAAAACTCCTTCTATCTTCCGAGAGACGTTTCTCTCTCTCCCATTACCTCTCTCTCCTCAACTCTTGTCCAGTATCCATTTTGAGGGGACTACTTTTAGAGAGAGCTGTGGTATTATGAGATATTATGAGACCTGATACTTCCCTTTCAATATTCATCTTCTCTCTTTTTAACGGAGCTTTTTAAGTTGGAAAATAATAATAGGTGGATGCCTTAGGTTAGCAAATAGAATCCATGGGTCTGCCTATCACTACTCTTTTAAGTTTCATTACTTTGCTCTCGTAAGACCATGAAGTATTACTTACTTCTTTCCCAATGCTAACGATTCATACTCCCAATGCTTCCGGCTCTCTCCCCTCTCTTTCTCTCCTCTCAACGGTTCTCTCTCTCTCTCTCTCTCTCATCCATTTGTCTTCACCTAAATTAAAGTCTAATAATATAACATTTTACACTATAAATATAAATCAAAACGTAGAGGTCTGGATATTAGCGGATAGGATACTGAAATGAACCACGCATTAAGATACGGGAGGGGCAAGTTGGAGGAGAGGCATCATCTTCTTCGAGTTTGGTCTCAGTCCAGAGGATGACGAAGACCCATCCAAGTCAGGGGAATTCGATCCCTTACAGGATATCACTATCTCCAAGTACAGACTTTTATATTTCCGTTCTCCAAGTCATAGAACAAAAGGCTCCGATAGACTGTTTTTGACACTGAGCTAAAAATCTTCCCAAAATTCACTTATGGCTATGTTTGTTGTCAACAAGAGAGGAAGAGCGTAACTGTGGAAACAATATAAATGGTGAGAAAGGAAAGGACCAGGACGAAATAAGGAACAAATCTTTCTCTCTTCATTCTAGAGAAGAGCTCAAAACATCCATTGCAATCTCCATTCTGAGCATAACCAGCTATAATGGCATTCAAAGTGAATTCATTGGGTTCCAAGCCCTCCAACTTCATCTGCTCGAAAAGGATAAGTGAATTTTTCCAACTACATGGATGCCCAAGAAGTAACATCTCAGATATTCTGGCAAACAGTTGAAGAGCAAAATCTAGATTCCCACATTTGCAATACACACCAATCAGAGCATTTGCAATAGAAATATCAATTCTAAGCCCATACTACTACGGGATTTATTTTCATGGGGAGCTCTGCACCATGCGGAGCTCCCTTTTTACACTAATGGGTGGCAAATGTGTAATTATGCAGAACTCCTTAAGATATTTAAACTGTACTACTTATCATGCTGTAGATTTTCTTACCCTTATTTATATTCATCGGACCAACACAAGCTTTTAAGGGATTTATTTTCATGCAGAGCTCCGCACATGCATAGCTCCGCATGATATTTAAACTGAGCTTTTAATTAAGACACAAGAGTAGGAGATCTTCTTTGAAAGATCGAATTCATATTTCCGCTCTCACCGAGAAGTACCTATTTGTATCCTCACTGTTTCCTCTGAATACGGAAGCTAATATCATGCAGTTTCATGCAAAAATAGTTAGACACATGTCTTCTTTAAAAATAATTAATATTTAGAAAAAAATTCCAAGGATGGGCCGGTGAACCCAAAGGGTGACCACTAAAAGAAATTGAAGAGGGATTTGTTTGAAGGTTCTCACTCTCTTAGATTGAGAGGGAACGATAGCCTTGATTTATAATGTAAATACAGTTACAAGAAATGGAAATACAATATTGAGTTTCCTTATTTAAGGATAACTCAATCAAAGATAATTAGGAGATGAAGATTACAGAGGATTCATATCTAAAAGGAAATATAACATTTCAACGGTCTTGTGTAGATTGAGTTGATCCCTTGATTGTAGCTTTGCATGAAGTATGTCTCAAGTTATGTTTCACTTGATCTGAGCCATCCGATTGTGTGATGAGATTGGAGGCTTCTATACTCCCCCTCAAATTGGAGTGGAGGCTTGTCCACAGTCCAAGTTTGATCCTTAAATCATGAAAAACTTCACGAGGTAAGGGCTTGGTGAAGATATCAGCCAGTTGACGATGAGATGGAACATAACGCGTGATCAAGAGGTAATGGCCAACCGTGGGTTGATGCATGTGTTGACAAACTGTATTAACAGAATAAGAGAGATCAGGTCGGGTCATGGTAAGATATTGGAGGGCACCAACAATGCTTTGATAGTGAGTAACATTTGGATAGAGATCACTGTTGAGAGCCGATGATTTAGTAGCCATGGGTGTGGAAATGGGCTTGCAAGAGTCCATACCAGCCCGACAAAGGAGGTCTTGAGCATATTTGGATTGGGATAAAAATAGCCCATCAGTAGTATGGTGCACAACAATGCCCAAAAAATAATGCAACAAACCGAGATCCTTCAAGGAGAATGCACGACTAAGATCGTGAACCAGGCCATCAAGAAGAGATGGATTATCGCCAGTGAGAAGGATGTCATCAACATATAATAAAAGGACCATAGTAGAGCCACCATGCCGATAGATAAAGAGAGATGAATCGGCGATGCTACAAAAGAAGCCATAACCCAACAAGAAGGTGCTAAAACGGTCAAACCACGCCCGCGGGGCCTGTTTAAGGCCATATAAAGCCCGTTTGAGATGGCATACATGATTGGGCTTTAAAGGATCCTCAAAGCCTGGAGGTTGGTCCATATAAACAGTCTCTCGGAGATGACCATGAAGAAACGCATTTTTGACATCCAATTGTCGCACATGCCAAGATTTGATAGTAGCAATGGTGAGAATGGTACGAATACTACCCGGTTTAATAACTGGGCTAAAAGTTTCAGAGAAGTCCACCCCCTCTTGTTGAGTGAAACCTTTGGCAACAAGACGAGCTTTGAGACGTTCAAGCCCACCATCAGCCCGTAACTTGGTCTTAAAAACCCATTTGCATCCTACCACATTCATAAGTAAAGTTCGAGGAACAAGTTCCCATGTGTTAGTGGTTTCAAGGGCATGCATTTCTTCAAGCATGGCTTGTTTCCAACCATCATGCCTAAGGGCTGAGCGCACAGTTTTGGGTTCTGTAGGAATGAGAGAGGTGATGAGGGCATATTTTGGATTTGGTTTAAAAACTCCAAGCTTACTCCTAGTGGCCATGGGATGTGATGATGTATGAAGAGTTGGTTCTGTCAATGTATTTGCATCAACTAAAGTGTTGAAATCGAGAGATGCCGGTTGTTCATGGGCTAGAGGAATTATTTCATGGGTTGGGGTAGTTGCTTCAGGCAATAGAGAATTGTTGAACTCATGAGATGGCAGCTGAACTTGGGCAGTGGGAACAATGGCAAGAGCTGGTGTAGTTACTTCAGGCAATGCAGAATCTTGATTGGAGGTTGACTCTCTCAATTCTTGAGTTGGTAAATCATGAACTGGTGGCACAGAAAATGGATGAGCCTGATCTATCGGGGATGGAGTAATGGACGGCCTTGGGGCATCATCATAAGGAACCATCCATTCATCAAATGTAGAGAGCTCACCTTGCACCTGTTCTACAACAGAATTATGAGTAGAGTGAACAAAAGGAAGCATGGTTTCATTGAATACCACATGACGTGAGATGTAAACACGACCAGATGAATAATGTAGGCAACGATATCCTTTGTGTTTGTCACTATAGCCAAGAAAAATACACAGAAGGGAGCAAGGCTCGAACTTGTTGGTCGTGTAATTACGCAAATATGGAAAACACCGTGATCCAAACACCCTCATTACAGAGTAATCAGGTTTCTTTTGAAACAAAGTAGTGTATGGGCATGCCATATCCAAAATAGGTGATGGTAGACGATTAATGAGGAATATAGCTGTAGAAAAAACTTCAACCCAATAAAATTTCGGAACCGCTGCATTATATAACATAGCTAGACCAAGTTCAACCACATGTCGATGCTTACGCTCAACTATACTGTTTTGTGTAGGTGTGTTAGGACAAGATAACTGATGGATGATCCCACAATGAGCCATATGATCTAAAAATTCCTTTTTAGTGAATTCACCCCCTCCATCTGAGTGAAAAATCTTGATTTTTCGATCAAGTTGTCGTTCTACCATTTTTTGAAAAATGAGAAAGTAAAAGAAGAAATTAGATTTTTTCTTCAGTGGGTAGAACCAACTAAATCTGGAAAAATCATCAATAAATAAAGCATAGTAACGGAAGCCTTGAGTAGAAGTGATTGGGGCTGGACCCCAAAGATCACAGTGAACTTTATTCAATGGTTCTACAGACCGAGTACTAGAAGCAAAGAAAGGCAACTTAGAATTCTTGCTCAACTGACAACTAGTGCACATAGCAGTAGATTTATTTTGAACTGAAATAAAACCATTATTCTTAAGAAAGGTAAGGACTCTTGCTTGTGGATGGCCAAGTCTTTGATGCCATACATCCTCACTTGCACTTCGAAACCGGTTGGAGAAGTAGGCCTCAATAGAACTTCCATCCAACACGTACAATCCTCCACGTCTACTCCCGGATGCCAATATCCTTCTTGTCTTCAGATCCTTGATTTTGAACCCATTACAATCAAATTCGAAATAACAAGGATAATCAGTAGTCAACTTTGAAACAGAGAGCAAACTCCTTTTAATAGTAGGCACCAATAATACATTTTTCAATGGAAGAGTAGCCATTCTAGTGTCTATCTTTCCTTCACCAGTATGTGAAATACATAAACAAGTGCCATTTCCTACCATAACAGAATCAGTCCCATAATATGGAGTTAAGTTTGTAAGAGTACCTGCATGTTCAGTTATATGTGCAGATGCTCCCGTGTCCGGCAACCAATCACAATCTTGGGGATCTGACAACTGCATGGCGGCTAGGGCCTGTGGTATGTCTTCGAACTGAAAACTGTTGTTAAAACGATTCCAGCAGTTGAGAGCATCGTGACCCCTTTTTTTGCAAATCTGACGTATAGGGACACTACCACTATTTGGATTTTGATTGGGCCGATTACCTTGATGTCCATTTGATCGAATTTGATCATGTGATTCACGTTGGGGGGTTGGATTTTGACCGGTTTGAGTGAAACCTCTTCCCCTTGATGTAAAATATTGGCCTCTTCTTCTATTATTTT
Source organism: Tetracentron sinense (assembly GCA_015143295.1). NCBI lineage: Eukaryota > Viridiplantae > Streptophyta > Magnoliopsida > Trochodendrales > Trochodendraceae > Tetracentron > Tetracentron sinense. Next base: position 5,861,913 of record CM026552.1, on the reverse strand, counting down.
TGGTGTTTCCTCCCCCATATTGATGACTATAGAAGGCCATAGAATGATTAATCGACTCACTCTGATGGCCTTTATTACGCAATTCATGGCTTTGAAGGAGGGAAACCAGATCGGCATAAGATGGAACAGGGGGTTTTAGCATTGTCGTTGAAAACGACTCATACTTTGGTCCAAGATCATTCAACAGCCAGAACACCTTGCTTGGATCAGGTACGGGTTTACCAATCCCATTTAATTGATCACAAATTGACTTAAATTCTCGTAAGTAATCAGAAAGAGGAGACGTACCCTTCTTTAAGGACTGCATTTTTGTGAGTAATTCGAATTCTCGTGCTTGAGAGTTTGGAGCAAATGCGGCTGCCAACGTTTGCCACACTTCGGCTGAGGTTTTTAAACCTACAGCAAGCCCAAGAACCTCTTCAGAGAGGGTTCCTGTGATCCATGCTTTAACGAGCCTATCTGTCCCCGTCCATGACATCAAGTCCGGATTTGGAACCTTCCCTTCACCAGTGGGAGATTCAATTTCTGGATTGGGTATGAGGATATCGCCATGGATAAAACCAAGCACGTCCTGACTTTCTATCAGGGAGAGAATTTGTGTTTCCCAAAGTAAGTAGTTGGTATGTGTCAACTTTAGAGACACAAAGCTAGACACGTTAAGATGGGTTGGGTAGGGGTACTTGGAAGCCATGATAGATATGGGTTTCTAGAGAGCAAAGGAGCAAGAGAAGATGGATTCCCAGTTTGCTCTGATACCATAAAAGAAATGGAAGAGGGATTTTTTTGAAGGTTCTCACTCTCTTAGATTGAGAGGGAACGATAGCCTTGATTTATAATGTAAATACAGTTACAAGAAATGGAAATACAATATTGAGTTTCCTTATTTAAGGATAACTCAATCAAAGATAATTAGGAAATGAAGATTACAGAGGATTCATATCTAAAAGGAAATATAACATTTCAATGGTCTTGTGTAGATTGAGTTGATCCCTTGATTGTAGCTTTGCATGAAGTATGTCTCAAGTTATGTTTCACTTGATCTGAGCCATCCGATTGTGTGATGAGATTGGAGGCTTCTATAACCACGTGTCTTTTTTGACACCCCTTGTGGTGGCCGCGTGTCCTTTTTGATACCCCTTAAATGGGGTTAGATTCACCCACCCCTATGATTCACCCGCCCATCTTGGTTTTTTTTTTTTTTTTAAATATTAATTCTTTTTTTAAAATATAATAATTGTTTTTAAGACTTTTTTAATATTAAAATATTTTAAAAAATAATTAATATTTAGAAAAAAAAAACCAAGGGTTCACCTGCCAATCCATGGTTTTTTTTAAAAAAAATATTAATTCTTTTTTAAAATATTTTAATATTTAAAAAGCCTTAAAAATAGTTTTTAAATTTTTAAAAAAGAATTAATATAAAAATGAGTGAGTGAACCCTAGGGGTGGGTGAATCTTAACCACAGTTAAGGGGTGTCAAAAGGGACACATGGCTACTTTAAGGGGTGTGAAAAAAGACACGTGGCCACCCCTAGGGTTCACCCGCCCATCCTTGGAATTTTTTTTCTAAATATTAATTATTTTTTAAAATATTTTAATATTAAAAAAGTCTTTAAAAAAATTATTAAATTTTGAAAAAGAATCAATATTAAAAAAAAAAACTAAGGATGGGCGGGTGAACTATAGGGGTGGGTGAATCTAACCTCATTTAAGGGGTGTCAAAAAAGACACACGACCACCTCTCGGGGGTGTCAAAAAGGACACGTGGTCACCCTAGAGGATTTGATTTCATTTAAAAATGAAGGAATAATTTCGTATATGAGAAAAATAGAAAATGACAATTATAGAGGATATTTTTGATAGTTCATACCATTTTATCCAATGACATTATCATTCACGGTTAATTGATGAAAGGGGTGTAAGTGTCAATATTTTGAAACGTAGGGGTACCTAATGTATTTTTTGAAACCTGAGAAGGTCTATTTGTATTTTCGTCAAACCTCACGGGGTGTAAATGTATTTTCTCCTTATGGAATACTTTTTTTTTTTTTTAGTTAAGATATCATTTTAAAAACACCCTACAAGGATGAACCGCCCCTACAGGGTCTCAGACCTCAATCAGAGAAAAAGCACCTACAATCCCTTATGGAATATTATGAATGAAGAGTGTTTCTCTTTTGAAATAACTGAAGAGTGTTTCTCTTTTGAAATAACCGGACCGGTCGGTTGAACAGGGAACCAGCCAGGTCGCCGGTTCTAAAACTTCCAAAAATCAGACTGTATTAAGAACTATCATAACCGGCCTGTTCAACCGGGAAACCATGGTTATAATTCAGTAGAATTGGCTAAGAGGGAAAATGAAAGGAAAAAAAAAAACAGCTTTTTATTAATAAAAGGGCACGGTGGAAGCAAGTAAAGTCAAAAATAAAGCAAAAGGTAACACGAATAGAAAACTAGAAAAATCTATTAGCTTGAAGAAAACGTAATAGATGAGCCTGCATGCTGTTAGAATAGGACCAGACTTTTTATTCATACCTTAAAAATAAAAATAATAAATATTACCCATTTCTTAACTATTTATCAAACGAATTTGAAATTCTTATCTTCAGTCACCTAAATTGGCTAGTGTAAGGCTTATTTGATCCAAGTTCAAATTGCCATTCGTTCAAGCCTTATTTGAGTTGGAATGTTTAAACAAGCTAAGCTCAAACCAGATCTTGTTTGGCTTGGCTCGTTTAGGGCCCAATTCAGCTTGAGCTCGACTCAGTTCGAAATATATATACATATAGATACAATAGTTTTAGTAATATTACTTATATTAATACAAAATAATATTTTTAAGATTTCTTTATTATAGATTTTAATAATTTTTAATTTATAATAAATAAGTTTAAGAGATAATAATAAGAAAATATTTTGCATAAACTTTGATCTAACTCTCTATTCTTTGGATTGGATGGCTACTCCCAATTCTTATTTTCATATACGAATGGATAAAAAAAAATTAAATATGGTTTTTTGTATTAAAATTTATTAATCAATACTTTTATTAAAATTATGTAAATCAAACAAAATAATTATGTGAATCAAGCTTGGCGTGACTTGAATAAATTCCGAGCTCGAGTTCGAACTCGATCAAGCTTGTTCAAGCCAAGCCTAAGCCTAAACATTCGGGCTCAAATCAAGCTCAAGCTAAGCTCAAACTTGGCCAAGCTCGGTTCAAATACACCCTTTAACTGAGATAATAAGGTAAACGATTAGCTATTGAACCAAGCTTAAAGGGATATCTTCCCCTAATACAAAAATAAATAAAAGAAGAAGATTAAAAAATCAAGAATGCTTGGAATAATGTAAAGAACAGTAAAAGTTAAACGGATGACTTATTTCAACGAACTACTTGGTCGTGCACTTGCAAGGCACATGCAAACTTATTTTTCAATTATTATTTTATTTATTAAAAATCATTTTTAAAAAAGTAATGTAAGGGTTAGTATGTTAGACATCGTTGAGCACGCGTGACAAGTTGGGAAGGTGCATACATACTGTCCAATGGAACATGTGTTATCACTTCCCGTAGGCCTCAGATTGTCTCTGGCGAAGCCAGAAAGGGCTCTCGGGTTTCCATACATTGTGCGACACTTGGCGTAAAATGGGGGAGAAGTCATTCCATTTTCTCCCCATAATTTTAACTTCTCCCCATTTGATATCTCACACCCTTATTCTCACACACTTATCGCCACATGCCTTATTATAGGTGGAGAAGTCAAAATCATGGGCCCCATGATTTTGACTTCTCCACCACATGTCACCTATTCTATGGAACCCCGAGATAAGCCCTTTCTGGCTTCGCCAGAGGCAAGCTAAGGCCCTTCCCGTAATTAAATGCCTTCCATGCGTCAGTTGAAGAGTGGTGCCCTGCCAGAGATGATCTGTTGCCTTTATGAGAGGGGAGGGCTACCTCATTGTGTAGCCCATAGGTCATGTGGCCTCCAATGAATGGCATCAAATTCTCTTTGGCAAATCCGATAGGGTGGTCTTGGGCTATCACAATGTGTGCGACATGTGGTTGAAGAAGTCATTTCATTGTCCTCATGATTTTGTGTAATGACCTGAATTAAATTCCTTGTTTCCCGATTATATGATTTTATTGTCTACATAAATACGCATGAATTATACATAACTCCAATGAGAAATTAATGTGTTAAAATTTCGAATAAGAAAACCTATTTATTTCATTCAATTTAGTTAGTTTGGAGGAATAAATTGCATGAAATAAAAGAAGAACAAAAAGTAGCAAAAGACTTAAAAAAAAAAACTAGAGATCGGTGCACTGGCTGATCGATCGCCCACCGGCGACGATCGATCGTCCTCCGACAGCGATCAATCGCCCGACGTGAGATTTTTCCGTGTTGCGCGATTTTTCGACAATTTTAACTCCCTAGAGTCGCCAAACTCTATAAATAACCCTCTAACTCGAGAGTTAGAGTTTCTATAGGCTTCTAAACCTAAAAGAGAGAAAAGGAAGAGCTTTCTGAGAGATAAAAAGGGAAAACTAAAGGAGTTCAAAGATTGGAGCAGAAAAATGAGAAAAAAGGCTTAGAGATCGCGCACGGAAGCGATCAAGTGAGGTAAATAACAAATCTAGTCTTCCATATTTTGAATATTAATCTAAATAATTGATTAAAGAAGTAAACCTAAGTAAGAACTTGAAAGTAAGTAGGATGTGAAAAACCATATTTTGACATTTGTTTTATTGTTTATGGATTTGTTAAAATAGGATATGAAGAACCATATTTTGATTCCTATCTTATTATTTATGGATTTGTTAAAATAAAATGTGAAGAATATGTTAAAATTATTTATGATTCAACGAAGAATTGAGAAATTTTATTGAAGTGTATGGATGATTGAGGAGAATTGATAAAATTGAATAGATGAATTATTATGAGATTTTAACTGTATGTAAGTTTGATTTTAAATTTATGATTCATGAGAATTCTGATTGATGAAAGGGGTTATAATTAGGATATTGATCTTGATTTAAATAAAAAATGGATTTTGATATTTATATTAGATCGTGATTTATGTGTGTTTTGATATAAATTGTGATTTTATATTGTCGAATCATTGAAAATATGATAGTTTGTGTACTTCTTTTATGTTCTTTATACGTTATATACATTTGGGTAAAGGAGTCTTTGAGGAAAGTCAAGCTTGCCTATGCTTGGTTAACATAGTGGAATGAGACACTATGATGAGATGTCTTATGACCCTTGACGATTACTCTTAGGTGTAATTTAAACAAAAGGTATATCATTGAGCACTCATGAATGAAAAAGATGTATATGATTAAGAGAGAATTTAAGATACTGAGAAGAGTATAACTAAGACTTAAGATAAAGTAAGTTAGTGAAAAAGAAAAACACATAAAAGCGATAATGCATGTATGTGTTGTGTACCACCGGATACCATCAAAGAACGAGAAGTATGTCAAAGTAAGTAAACCGTTGTACCGGGAAATGTATTAAGCCGTCTTATACCAGGTAATGTACGAATGGTGGTATCTTGGTAAAGTAAAGTATAGTAACACATTTTCTTATACGGTAAAACGGTAATTTAAGTTATTACTAATGCATGTGAATGAGTTGTTCCTTAAACGATAAAATATGAAGTAAGAAAAATAAGAAAGTAAGAAAAGAAAAAAAAGAAAAAAGAAAAAAGAAAAAAGGAATTAACGTAATGTATTTGGTTGTTTTCTGTACTCTGATTATGTATGTGAATTGATGTATGAATCTGTAAACTGCATGTAATTTAATATTCATTATATTGTCCACTATGATCTATTATATACGCGGAATAATTCATTACTCAGCCAATGACTTTTGTTGTCGACAGGTTCAGGTTTTGATATTTGTGTGCTCGGATCGTGAGAATAAGAAGAATACTTCGAGGAACCGGAATATGATTATCCCAAAGAAGAGCGGGATCTTGATCGTTGGTCCTACAATTGAATTTAATTTATTTGTGGCCAAATTCCAGGAAGACTTTAATTAACCTTATGGATATTTATGTTTAGTTCAATTTGATGATGATCATGATGAATGATCAGGATTTATTATATTTCGGTTGCAGTCAATGATTATGAATTTAATTGATGTTTTAATTGAAGAAATTTTAGGCTCGTATTTTAGTATGCTTTAAATGTTTTAATAGGATGGTTTGTTAAGTAAATCATGTGCCAAGATTTCATATTCTCCTAGGTGGAGTTTTGGGGCGCGACATTTTGACTTCTACACACATTATGAGACATGTGGCGATAAAATAGCAAGAAAAATGGGGGAGAGATATCAAGTGGGGAGAAGTCAAAATCATGAGAAGAAAATGAAATGACGTCTCCCATTTTGCATGGCACATGTCGCATAATGTGTGATAGCCCAAGACCACCTTTCTTGGCTTCCCTAGAGCCAATCCTAAGCCCCAATGAACGGCTTCAGAATTTCTGAGGAGAGGGCTACCTCCTCATTGTATAGCCCATAGGTCCATGTGAGATGTGGCCTCCAATAAACGACTTCAGATTTTCTCTAGCGGACGCCCAAGGTAGGTGCTTGGGCGTCTTCACATCATTGGACATATGACGATAAAATAGGGAAGAAGTCATTTCATTTTCTCTCCATGATTTTGACTTCTCCCCACTTGATATTTCTTCCCATTTTATCGCCACACATGTCTAATGATGTGTTGACACCCGAGAGCCCACCTCGGGCGTCCGTCCGAGAAAGGAGTCAAATCCTCTACAGTGATAACTGGATTTGGCAAACTCAGATATCACCCACCCTTTGAGGTGGCCACATGTCCCGTTGACACTCCTTAATTGTGGTTCAGATTCACCCACCCATCCTTAGTTTTTTGTTTTTTTTAAAATATTAATTCTATTTTTTTAATATTAAAAAAACCCTAAAAACAGTTTTTTAATTTAAAAAAATAGAATTAATATTTTTTTAAAAAAACAAGGATGGGTAGGTGAACCTAGAGGTGGGTGAATCTGAACCACAGTTGAGGGGAGTCAAAGGGGACACGTGGCCACCTCAAAGGGTAATGCAAATCCGGTTATCACTGTAAACACCCCAATTTTGCACCCCCTTAATCACTTTGCACACCTCTAAAAACCCTTTAAAAAATCCATTTTTAAAAAACCATCTTTCCATGTGCTTCGATTTCCGAGAAATGCCCCACAGGTAAAAATTGACCAAAATACCCCTCGGGTAAAAATTGACCAAAATGCCCCTGAAAAAGTGCTGAAAAGTTTTCATTTTGTTTAAAATGATTTTATAAATTTTTTGATCAATTTTGGCTATTTTTGGAGTTGAATCGGACTTAAAACGGTTGAAAATGACCGAAATGCCCCTATAGCGTAAAATGACCAAAACGCCCCCTGAAAATTGGTCAAAAGTTATGATTTCATCCGAAACAATTTTACAAATTTTTCGGTTTAATTTTGGCTATTTTCGGGCTCAAAATAGGCTTAAAACGATAAAAATAGTTTTTCGGCAAATTGGAGCATAAACAAAAAAACCAAAAAAACTCATTTTTGAAGACCCAAACAGGCCCTAAGGGGCAAGCTCGCCCTTTTAAAAGGCGCGGGACCATGTGGGCCCCACTTGCACTACAAATTTCATTTTTTATTATTTTATTTATTCATAATAAAATATATTAAATCGCGCCTTTTAAAAAGGCGCGGATTTAGAAATATCGGTTGCCGACTCACTGTTCATACCGCTTTACTATTCATTAAAATATAATAAATCGCGCCCTTTAAAAAGGCGCGGACCCCGTTTTGAAAAACTATAAATACCCCCCACCCCTTCCTTTATTCTTCATTCCTTTCCACTTGCTCTCTTCTCTCTCCTCTTTCGAAAATCTCCCTTTTGGCGTCGGCGATCCCGGGAACTCGATTTCGAAGAATCGTTCTCGGGAGCACTTAATTCAGAGACCCTTTTGGGTTTCCCGGAAGGTAAAATCGCCGAAACTCTGACGTTTGCTTTGTCATTTATTAGTCTAATTATTTTATTGTTTTTAAATACTTAGACTGCTTACCCTGTCGAACCCCTGCCCGGTTTTACTCAAAACCCGGCTTACCCTGTCGAACCCTTGCCCGGTTTTACTTAAACCCGGCTTACCCTGTCGAACCCCTGCCCGGTTTTACTCAAAACCTGGCTTACCCTGTCGAACCCCTGCCCGGTTTTACTCAAAACCTGGCTTACCTTGTCAAACCCCTGCCCGGTTTTATTCAAACCCGGCTTACCATGTCCAACCTCTGCCCGGTTTTATTCAAACCCGGCTTACCCTGTCGAACCTCTGTCCGAACTTCGGTTCAAACATACCATACCCTGTCGAAACCCTGTCCGAATCTCGGCTCAAACCTTGATTCAAAACCTCACCTAAACCCTACCTAAACCCTAATCAAACCCTAGTTGACTCCAGTTACCCTACCTAAACCCTAGTTACCCTACCTAAACCCCAGTTACCCTACCTGAACCCTAGTTAACCCTAGGTAGACCTTAGTGACCTCTAGTTAAACCTTAACTAAACCCTAAGTCAAACCTTACCCACCTAGTTGAACTTTTGTCTACAAACTCCGCTCAAACTCTGTTTCAAATCCCATCAAACCCTAGCGCCAGGCTCCTTGACATGAGCTAAAACTGTCCAAGTGCTCCTTGACATGAGCCAAAACTGTCCAAACGCTCCTCAGCATGAGCTTAAAAGGTCACCTCGCTCCTCTAACAGGAGCAAAAACCCCTGAACCATTCAAAAACACCCTAACATCCAAAGGTCAACCTCAGCTTGTCCAACACCCACAATCCAAATCAAACCATCAACTACCCATCTGGAACTACGTGTGGCTTGATTCCACTGACTGTGGATACGTAGGCAACCCTGATCGGGTTCAGCTCACCTAGGATAGAACCCCTATCCTGTCCCGGCTTACTTTAACATGTACATTACTGTTCATACAATGTTTGTCAAGCATATAGATGAAATACAAGTTTCTCTTATGGTTTCTCCACTTTAATTCAGACTTAAGGAGTAGGTAACCATCTCCGGATGGGAGTTTAGGGGTGCCTAACACCTTCCCCTGACTCAAATGAACCCTTACCTTGAACTCTATTTCCAGACCAAAGCCTTATCCAATCTTTTAAGGGACCCTATTTTCCCTCACAATCTAAATAGGTGGCGACTCTCTCTTTTCAACATTTTTAACATTATTCCTCATCGGGTTCAATCCTGATCGGGAGTGGGGGTTAAAATCCCGGGTCTACAATCACCGTAGAGGATTTGACTCCTCCGAGCGCACTAGAAAGAAGAAAAGAAAATGCTTTAGCTCTCCATGGCTGACTACTACCATCCATGATCCACCCCTCGGGGCTTCAGCAGCAGCAGCAGCAGCCAACCCCTTCTCAAGCCCACCATGACGAGGTCCGACAATCCTCTGGAGACTTACTATTTATCCAAGAGTTCCCCGGCCCCGGTTACCAATCTTCTCAGCTCCGGAGTCCTATCAACAGGCAACACCTCACTGGTATTGGACTCTGATCCTCCCTTTCCCTTTTCCCTTGGCCTAGGCCTATGCCAATGAATTTTAATTTCCGCTGCAGCGTTGTCGGCATGCTCTTAAAGGGAATACATTGCAGAATTGTTGGCTTGTTGAATTCTCAACAATTATCTATTGGTAAATGGCTTGTTGAATTCTCAGGATTAGCACACTATGTGGATATTTTTAAGATCTTTCAAGATACTCATTAAATTTGAAAATGTGATCTACAGTGTCAGTTACCTGAGACAATCCTTCACCCATTTTGCAGCTGTCTACCCTTGTCTACTTAGTTCTCTTGCTTCCCTTTATTAAGTGAATTCTGTCTGTAGCTGTTGTTGATTCCAAACTATAACATTTCTGGGGCATATTTGGCTGCAAAGGTAATGGGAGGAGTTCCCTTGAAATCAAGTTTCCACATCTTAGTTATTGGAAAGCGGTTTCTATGTGGATGCATCCCCCACCAAAATAGGCACCAATAATATTTGTTTTGCGGATTGTCTCCCTCATCCCCTTATCCCCATGAGTCGAACAATGGATTGCGTGGCCCATCTTATCCTCGACAAGGGCACATCCTAAACACTTAGTGGCTATGAAGAGGTTAACAAAGCTAGTGATAGGTTTTGCCACTATTTGCTTCTTTCAATGTCATTCATTATATTGACAAATTGATGTTACTCTGGATAACCTGTGAGGTCTATGAGGATGATTATTCGTGGTAGTATAATGTATTATTCTCATTCACAAAGCCAATAAGCTTGTGATTATTCCGTGTGCGTGTGTGCATATCTCTGAATTCTGATTTGAGTTGCTGCACTCTAAGGTATTCTTGGGTTGGTAACAGGCTTTTGCTGTCTTCATGGACCAACAATCAGCACTCAGCAGTCTCGGCAATGCAGGAGCTGAACGTAAGATCATTTTGACATGCACGTTATTAACACCCATCGACTATGGTTAAGATTCACTCAACCCTAGCGGTCATCCATCTAACCTTGGTTTTTAAAATATATATATTAATAATAATTTACTTTAGCTTAACCATAATTAAAAAGGGTTTAAAAGTAACATGGGGACACTGCTGTCAGTTAGGAAGGGGACCATGAGGACTCTTATCATAATGATTGGAATATCTTATAGTAGAACTGGTGGAAACTATAAAATTTGTTTTGTTTTCCGTATAAATTAGAAGCCACTATCACTTCCCCCATGTCGAGTAATTTTTTGAATGAAATTACTGTTCTATTTTAGTTAAGAAGTGTCCAAAGCCATTAAATTAAGGTGGCGTTTGGATAGACTTTTCAAAAAAGAAAAATACTTCCTTAAGAGTTACTTTGTAGGAAGTAACTCTTGAGGAAGTCTGACAAAGTTATTCGGGGATAAAATAACGTTTGGTTTACACAACTTAAAAATGACTTTTAAAAACCCTAAAGTTAAATTTGTGTTTCGTTTGCACTTACAAAAAGTAACTTGAAAATTTAATATATGGTGTCAAATTGATATGTAATTATTTTCAAATGTTAGGAATTAACTCACTAACCTTTAGAACAAATACTAACCCTAGTTAACCCCAAAGTTGAAATGTATCCAAAAAAATTATTACACATGGTATTCATGATTTTTCTAACATGTTGGTGTTGGTTCTTTATAACCTTAGAATATAAAGATCATGTTGCTGAGTTTCACTTAATAGCTCCTAATCCGGACTCCTTAACACCTAAAACAAGAGCACTCTCTCTGTCAAGGTTTTAAATTTCGTTGAGATTTCGAGAAATTCAGTTTCATCCAACCCCAACGACATCGATACAGAGTGAATTTTGGAAAACACAATTTGAATTTTGGAAAACACAATTTTGGCCTAAATTTCCAAAATTTCGGGTAAAATTTCGGATTTCGGAATTTCAATGATATTTCAGAAATTTATTTTTAAATAAGTTTTTTAAAATTAAAATTACGAAATATTCCAAAATATTTTGATTTTTTTTATTGAAATTTCATGAAATTTCAGAAATTTATATATATATTAATTTTAAAAATAAAATTATAATATTTGTATAAATATATAAAATTTTAATAAAATATTATTTTTTAAAAGATATATTTAATAAAATATTAATAAATCGGAATTCGAAATTTCGCCGAAATACCGCAATTTTTCGGGATTTCGGTTCGGGCTGGTCGCATGGTTTAAAATTTTGATATGTATCAACCTATACAGGCTGATACGTATCCTATTTGGAGCTATCCAATACACTGGTACGCTGAAAAAAAACTCCCCCGTAACAGCCTTATTGGGTTGATACAAGCCCGATATGCTCAATACGGGCCCAATATAGGGTTTTTTCAGTTAATTTTTTTTCTCATTCCATTTACACTAAGATCCACAATACATAAAACTTTTTTACATAAAATATTATTTAAGTAAATGACTTTAAATTAATTTTACTTTCATTTACGTAAGATATTAATATGTAGCTAAGGTTATCCCTCAATTTGAATTCAATAAAAAATTATCTTGGATCTAAATTCGTAAATAATAAAAAGTCAACTTTCCAGTTCAATAGCAAAATCCTCTTTTTAGCACCATTTAGGGATTGGGTCAGAATTTCAACTTTCAAATGATAGGGTATTTGTCATATATTAAAACTTCATAAATTCTATTATATCAAAAATTACCAAAACCCAAAATTCTGGCAAAAAGTCAACTAACAGTGTAAATGTTCAGCATAAAAAGACTTACATTAAGCTTGAAATTTGTAGTTGTAATTCAATACATTCTTATTTTAAGGTTTTAAAATCTAGATTGTTTTTCTTATACTTAGCTGAGTGACTATGGTTTGTATTTTAGAAGGTAACCTATGGTGAAGAAATTTTTGATAGTAAGGCAAACATCAGAGCCAATAATTTCCCAATGATTCTGGAAGAAAATACCTGGCACGCCATCGGGACCCGGGGCTTTCGATGGACCAATACTGAAAACGGCTTCCTTGATTTCATCCATGGTAACCTCGCGACATAGCATCCGGTTCATCTCAGAGGTCACCTTGGATTCAACTGAAGCCAGGGCAACTGGAATGTTTACCGGTATTGAGGAAGAATAGAGCTCTTGAAAATGGAGAATGACATGGTCTTCAACTTCTCGCTCATCGTTTATCCAAGAATTGGAAGAGGTCTTGATGGACAGCAATCTGTTTCTTCTTCTTCTATTAAGGTTCGAAGTGTGAAAGAAGGATGTATTTTTATCCCCTGACGCAAGCTAGTTGATCCAAGACTTTTGCTTCCAAAATGTCTCTTCCAGGTGATTGGCTTCATCCAAATCTCTGTTTAAAGCTTGCTGCTCCAGCACACCGATGGGGGTATTGTCTTGGAATTGGATCTCCCTAATTCTATCAGTAAGTTTCTTAATTCGTTCATGAATATTGCCAAAACAAGATATGTTCCACCTCCTTAGCGACTCCCGACATTTGGAAATCCGGTGGCAGAGTTGATACATCAAGGACCCCGTAGCTTGACCACTCCAAGATTCCCGGATAATTCTTGGACAATCTCTATGTTGAGACCACATCTTTTCAAAGCGGAACAGTTTCCTTCGCCCTTGGGAGTTCCAATTGGATAGAATAAGGACTGGGCAATGGTCGGATCCGGCTGCAGGGAGAGTTTTAACCAGGGCATTTGGGTGGGATTGGATCCGGTCTGGGTTAGCCATAACTCTGTCTAGGCGAGCGAGGATGGAATGAGGTTTTGATTGTCAATTAAACCAAGTGAATAGGGGTCCCTGGAAGCCTAGGCCAACAAGATTCGCCCTTGAAACCATAGTTCGAAAACTCGGCCGAGTTACTCGACTCGACTGAATTTCGAGTCAAGTCGCCTCAAAACTCGAAAAAGACTATTTTCCGAGTTACTAGGGTGACTCAGTCGAGTCAAGCTGAGTTTTTCGACTTGCCAGACTAGGTCGAGTCATAAAAGGGTATTTTTATCATTTTTTTAAACCTAAACTTGAACATCACACTATTTTTGCATCATATTTGTTTGAGTCTACAAAGATAACCTACTATGGGTCTTGTTAAACTTAATTTTTAGGTTTGAGGCTGTAAAACAAGCATATTTTGAGTTTTTTTAACCCAAGTTTTTCAAGTTATTACATACATATTCCGAGTTGGACCGAGTTGAGTTTTCTTCGAGTTTTCCGAGTTTCTCGACCCGGTTAACTTTCGAGTCGAGTCGATTTTTCGGGTTTTTGAACCATGCTTGAAACCATGTTTTTGAAGGGTTGCAACTGATAAAGAGTTTTGGGAATACCACCCTTTTTTTTCATTGGCTTCCAGTACATCGTTAAAATCTCCCATACAAAGCCACGGGGATGAAGTTGAATGGCTACCTGACCCCAATTGGTTCCAAAGCTGCGCTCGCTGAAAATCATCATTTGGGCCATATATACACGAAATTTTGCAAGGCTGAGAAGTTGACTTATCATCTGCTGAGACTTCCACCAGGTGGGGACTAGCACTGAGAATGTGGATGGTCACAGAGTCCTTCCAAAGGATAGCTAGGCCTCCTGACAGACCATTTAGATCCACCATATAAAGATTGTCCATGTGAATAGTTTTAGCTAAAGTGAGGAGATTCTCACATTTATTTTTTGTTTCCATCAAAAAAAGAAAAGATGGCCGATGACTAAGGACCAAGTCCTTGAGAGCTTGAACTGTCCGGGTTTGGTTGACACCCTGACAGTTCCGGGCAATGGCATTCATTGGTGTCGGGGGGGTGGGGCTGATCTGCATCAGCCGCCCCGTTGGAGGATATTGTGGAGCCTACTCCATGGAAGAAAGTTCTAGAGATCCGGGAAGAGGATGGTAGGGATGGGGGAGTGATTGGTACCTCAAGAGATGACCTAGGGTGATTTTGCCCTTCAATATCTGAATAAGAATGCCCTTGGCGATATATTACTGGACTATGTTGGTAGATGTTTGATGGATTGGACTTTGGGAGGAGTGGTGGGCCAGGAAAACTTGAGGGGCCTGATGTTGAGGTGGGGGTCTTTAGGATAGCCTTTGAGGCTTTAGGGGCCTGATGTTTAAGTGATATCTAGATGGGCTTTTGAGTGGGAGAAAACTTTTGAGATGCAACTGGGCTTGATTTGGATGAGCTTTTATGGATTTGGGATCTCTTTGGGTTGGGGGGTGAGGAACGCTTATTGTCCGGGGTGGCCCTTATGCGTAAGTTAGTGGACTGGAAACCCGAGAGGCTTGGGGTGTGATTCTGCCGTTAGGGAGATAGAGAGGTAATGATTCTATCTGCCACGCGGGAAATAGCTATTGGGCCCTCTTGATTTGGTACAATCTTCTGATTTTTTCCATTGTCAGAGGATGGTACCCCATTATCGCCTCCATCATGGCATTGCGTTGATGTGGGATAGGAATGACGGCTTTGACCATATTCCCTGTTAGACGAATCAACCGCCATTACCGACGGACTGGAAGCTCTTGGCTGGCCGGAGTTTGTTTAAGTAGATGCTTCTGGTGGGAAAAGAGGCCACGACTCAATGTGAAAAAGCTCGGCTTGAAGCCAAGGTCCAAACAGCTTGGGTGCCGATGATGAAGAATTATCCATCTCAACAATGGTGCAATGCCTGATGTCATGATCGATTCTTCAGCATGTATAACAAACAGTTGGTAATCTCTCATATGCTATAGGAAAAACCTTAGTTTTCTTTGATAGGAGTTTTAGAGTAGCGTACGGGTGTAGGGGAGAATGGATGTCTATGAGAATACTGACACAAATGAATTTTCCTTGAATGGGTTCCCTCTCCGGGGTTTCAACTCTAACCTTTCCACATCTTTGACCTACCATTTGGCCGATTTTGTGGGTCTGATATTCTGGAGGTAGGCCGTGGATTTGCATCCAGATGAGCAGCTCTGAAAGTTGGAGCTCCTGAACTATGATATCCGGTTTCCACCTCATGAGCAGAAGGGGGTGACCGTTGAAAGACCGGGGTTGGTGGTTTAGGACTCGCATCATGTCATCGCAATTGGAGAATTTGAAAAGAAGATAACCCTGCAATAGCGCTACTACACTAACCGGAGATCGAGTGTTCCAAGTCCTGATTATGGTATTTTGTGTTGTCGTCGCGTTGATGGGTCTATCAGTGATGAATTTGCCCAGAACACTGTTTTGGCACTTAGCTATGCCTGAAGCTATGAGGTCGGGTTCAACGGCAATAGGATCATTGAGGAATTTTAGAGAGAGTTTTTTGTGAACGTCGACGGTAAGGGCGTCCACCTAGTTGATAGCCTGGGTGTTGGAGTTATCCATGAAGAGAAGGATTAATAAAGTAGCCGGATCGAAAGGAAAAGGGATGGAGAGATTGACAGAACTAGAAGAACAAAGAAAAATAGAAGCCGGACCCTGAGAAGAAGGCAAGACCGGGATGAGAAGGGAAGGGAGAAGAGGAAACATGGATGCGAAGGATAACCTGACCTGCTAGATCAACAAAAGAGAGAAAGGGGATTGTAACCGGCGCTGGAGGGGATGGCTGACCCAGCTAAGGAAAGTGGGTTAAAAACACAGAAGCGTGGATAACCCAGAGAAAAAGCTTATGACTCGGACCCACCCTTTGGATGTGGTCATGAAATATCGCCCCACCCAAACTAATTCAAAGAAGTTAGAACCTTGATTTGAGTGATTTTGTTGGTTAATTTCTGCATCATGTCGGGAAGAAATAAGAGTACGTTGCTAATGTTTTATGCCTTTCTTTTCCTTTCCGTTTGGATCTCTTGGTGAACCTCGTGATGTATGGCTACGCTTGCTGTTATATACATATGCTATTTATCAAATTTTTTTAAAAGACTCTTTATTGGGTGGTTGTTAACATTCACGAGACTAGTGAGTTTAGTAACCTTTCTAGTTTTTTTTTATATCCTTTGTGAAGACCATCGCCCATATAGGAGCATTTCAGTCACTTGGGAGGAAGATAGGGGCAATAAGTACAGTCAAAATACTATGTTTACAGACAAGTACAACTATCACTGTACTTGTGAAGGTTGCCAAATTCACTAATCTTCATAAAAGTTAATATTTTCCTTCTAAATTTATGAAGTTTATGTGACAATAAAATTTATTTGTGTTGTTGATTTTTTCTATTTCTTCTCGGCTAATTGGATCGAGAAACCTCTGAGTTTCCGTTTTGAGGAGCATTGAGAATGTTTGCATTTTGATTTATGAACAAATTAAAGAATAAGTATCTACTTATATTCTTTGATCATTTGATCCGCAAGTATAACATGTGTACCTAGTAATGACGTGTTGATGATGTTTTAGAACATAGATACCGGTATTTCCACATGCTTGAAATAATAATGGCTATTTGAAGGTATGGAGCTTATATTCCTTAAGATTACAATGATATTGACTAACAAATTAGAAGTAAAAAGAGTACATGTTGTTTAAAAATTAAACACTCTCTCTTGAAGCCATGAGTGGCCTTTATGCTTTGGTTGGTTGCCGAGAAAATAAGGAATGGAAAAGAAAATAGGAAGAAAATCTGATTTTCCAATGTTTGGTTACAAAGAAAGTGAAAGAAGGAAAAGAAAATAGGAAGAAAATTTTCTCCAATTTGATGGATTTAGAATCTTTAAAAAAACCTTGAATTTTGAAGAGAAAAGAAAAGAAAAGTTATTGGGTTCTCATTTCTCATCTCTCTTCTTCTTCCCCACTCCAAGTCTCCAACGCTGATTTCCGGCGGCGGTTCCGGCGAAGCACTATTACAAATCTCCCGGGAAATACCCAATTTCTCTCGAGAAGAACTGAGAAAAACATCTAAAGTTTAAAACTTCGTTTTTATCGCGATATTTTAAAAAACTCGCGAGAAATATAATTTTCTCTTTTTACCCCTTATATATCGCGAGATTTATACAATATTTAACCGAGATTTAAAAACTATCATGAGAAATACATAATGTTGTTGGTTTTATGAATTTATAACTTTGTGATATTTATTACTATTTGTTGTAATTTCAATATATTCTTTTAATCATTCCCGAGATTTAGGTGAGAAATACCCGGGAAAAAAATTAAGATTTGAAAATCTCCCGAGAAAAGCTCCAGCCGATAAAAACCTGAGAATGAGATTTGTAACACTGCGGCGAAGACACCGGCAATTCCGACGACAGCAATAGCATATTCCTTTCTCTCTCTCACCTCTATATCTCTCTCTCCCAAACTCACGATTTGGGGGTTGGATTGATTTAAACAAGTTAAAATATGATTATGATAGGTTTTAATCTTGATTTGGATAAGGATTTAAGTTTTGAAATCATTATTAAAAACTCTATGTTGGATTTTAGTTGAAATAAGCAAAGACATTAAAAAAAAAAAAAAAAAACTAAAACAGTGGGGTTTGGATTGATTTAAAAGTAAGATTATGATAGGTATTAATCTTGATTTGGATAAGGATTTCAGTTTTGAAATCATTATTAAAAACTCCATGTTGGATTTTAGTTGAAATAAGCAAAGATTTAAAATAAAATAAAATAATAAAACAGTGGGGTTTGGATTGATTTAAAAGTAAGATTATGATAGGTATTAATCTTGATTTGGATAAGGATTTAACTTTTAAAATGATTCTTAGAAATTCCATATTGGATTTTAGTTGAAATAAGCAAAGATTTACAAAAAAAAACTGAAAAAAGTAGCTAGGATGTCCTTGTCGTGAGGAAGAAGACAGGGACACAGCCGGCATTTTTTAAATTGTTTTAGATTTTTTTGAAAAAGGCTTTAAAAAATGTTTATAAAATGTTTTAAAATGTAAAAAAAAATATTCAAAAGTTAAATTAAAAATTCAATAAAATTAAAATTTTTGAAGTCATTTTAAAGGATTAGGGATATTTTTGATAATTTTAAAAAGGTTGGGGCATTTTGATAATTTTTTTTAAAAATAGCAAATTTTCTCTCTAATTTTCTAGACAACCAAACAATAGAAAATTTTCTAATTTTCTCTTCTTTTCTTTCCTTTTCTCTTCTTTCTTTTCTTTTCTTTTCTTTTTCACATTTTCTCGACAACCAAACACAGCATTAGTGATTCTGCCTCAATTTCCTACTCATCTAATACTAACTTATCCATTGTCATGTTGCCTTTTCTCAAAGAATTTCCCTTCATTTTTTCTCGTGCATGTAATCTTAAATAATGCAACGAACAAAGATAAAAACACATAATATTTTCAGCTTATTTTAATAGTTAGGTGTCGTTGGACACCTAGGGCTAGCCTCAGCACTCCTTGTGGAAGTTAAGGTTTGATTCATGTTAAAGTGAATTCCATTTGGTGTCTCATTGTGAGTTTTAGTGGATGCCATTTTAATCCAGTTACACATATTGGTCAATATAACACTCTTTCTATGATAATTGGCCGATGATGACCAGGCTATGGTCTTTATGGAATTGTGCAGCTCTAGTTGATTAAAAAAAGAAGCCATTAACATTCCCACTCATCATCTTCCATTTTCTTGGGTTTACCGGAGTCTCCCTTCAACTTCCTAGCCAGGCCTTGTTGAACTAGAACATCCTCCACCTTTATCTGCCATAGAGTAAAATTGCCCCTCCCATCAAATTTCTCCATTTGAAATTGGGCACCCATACTTTTTACTGCCATTGCTAGTAATCACAACTCTGAATAATTAAAAGAAATAAAAAATCGAAACGATTACCTTCGATCGAACAAACTCCACCTCGATAAAAGAAAACACCCACCTTTTTACCCTTTTAAATATCTTTTAAATTCCCAAGAGAAACTTATGCTCTGATACCAATTGTTGTAATTCAATCTCCACTAACCTGCAAAGTTAGTACCGCAGCGAGAAACACCAAGAAATTGAATCTAGAAAAATATGCAATAGCACAAGACAGAGAATTTACGTGATTCCGCGTAAAAGCCTATGTCCATGGGAACAATTTGCAAGTCTTTCACTATGAAAATGGCGATAAAAGAAACTCTCATTTTTATGTTGCCACTTGCACCTATATCCAATTCAAAATGATGGGCATATGAACATTAGTTCACCAATTTTTATATTTCTGATGACCTTTGCTAAAGTAGCAGAATAATTCTTCATCACCTCATGTTCCTCAAATGTTACCACATGTCCAACTCTTTTTGTGGCTAATCTAGAGCCAGCTTGTTCAGAGGAGGAACTAATTCCAGTATTTTCAAGGTTTGGAGCAATTAATTTTGTTTATATACTTTTAACTTGTAAAGTCGGTGGATGGAAGTCAGGTGTAATTTTTATATTTTTTCTTGATTCCTTGATAGATGCCTGGGATTTTCGAAATTGAATATGGCAATCCAGTTACATTTGTTGACTTTCAGGTACTCCCTTTCCCTCTATTCCTTGCTGATCTAACTCATTTTGATAAAAACCATATAACTTACGATGTTTCTTCAGCATTTATTCCCTATTTCTTTTTCCATGCAGATTTTTTACCTTCTTTGGATGAAGCTTCAAACCAAGGCGTTGATCCTGGTTCGGGATTATACTTACCCCCTTCAAAACCTCCTCTGCCTCACCACTGGTTAGGGGCTACAGCAATCATTTTTTATGGAATCCAGCTTTAATGCCACCAATTTGGTAAGTTTCTTTTATAGTTGAAGTAGAACTTTTAATGAAAGAAGAAAATGGAAGGTCCCCAAGGAGAAGGAAGCTATAATGGTTATCTTGATAAGTAATGCCTTGTAGTAAAGTTTGCCAATTAGAGATGAAAAGTGAAGTATATCCCTTTATATTCTTTGGGGATGGAGATCACTGAAAAAGCAAGGTGTGTTGTTCTTTCCTTCCCCACTTCCCTCGAGTAGATCCTCAAAAATGTGATTCTTGTCCCTTTCAGTATGATTGTATGTGTGATAGCATCTACTCTACCAAGAATATCCGTGAACCCAATTATTGCAATTGCTCAGGATACCCTTTTTTAGCTTCTAGGATCTATTTCTTAGTTCAAGATCCTTCTTACTAACTGCAATCAAAGAGTTAGTAGATCTGTTCTGCCCAAAATGGGAATCTACAAGATCGCCTAAAGGGATAATAAACCTTTGAAGGATTCAACCCTGCATTTTGAAAGCGTTAATTCGCCTCGCCATCCTTGGACCAAATCTAGGAGGTTAATTGGAGTTTGCATGCCAGTTAGCTAGGAGACCCCAGATTCATACACTAATTTGCTACTCTCAGTCTTATTAGAATTGTAAGGATCCATTACCTAGGGCATGAAAGTATGAGCTTTATCATTTGATCTTCTTTGTTCACCCTTGGAACCTGTTCAATCTCCTGGCATTGCAATCTTCATTAGGCGTTTGTCAGATAAGCCTTAAAAGGTGAACAAACACATGGTACTGATGGCTGCAAATTCTAATTATGTTTTGACTCTTATGTGGCTTTCACTTTCACCAGCATATAACTGGTTTTACGTATATCAGGTTTCTAGCCACTGCATATATAGTAGAAACTCATGAATCCATAGTCCTTAAAGTTACATCTCGGACTGTCTACAAGACATTTTTTATGCAATTTGCTGTCTTATGTTCCAGCTATTACCACTTCAGTGCAGGATGGTGCCTGTTCAAACAGAGCATTAAATCATTAATCATCTACAGGGTACCATTCTCTACTCATCAGAGGATGGTGAGGGCATTCGTTTGGAGTATCCTTTAAAAAACTTGGGTTCCTATATTGGTTCTACTGAATTTGTCTTCTCATAGTTTTTGTTTAATGAGAAATTCAGTTATGCCAGATCATGAATGGGTTTACGTAAGAAGCCAAAGTAGATGCAATAGAGAACAAGGGAGGAGACATTGTCATTTGCTGGTGCCGTTATCACTCTGATGGATGCTCATCTCCTATATACTTAGGCAGCCTACGAAGGGAAGGGAAATATTTGGTATGAGTGCCATATGTATCTTTTCTTGGGTTCGTTTCATACTTTCTCCACTCTTTGATTTACTCAATTAGTATCCCTTGAATACATTTGAAGTATTTTTCCCCCTCGTCTATGCTAATGCTGTAATTGGTCTCTTAACTTTGAAGTTTCGTTGCTTTTAATACCCTGGTTATGAATTCTGGAGATTATACCCATGATTCTTCCCACTAAGAATCTCTGAATTTGGAGTTGATGCAGCTGACAGAAGTATTGGTGGGACTAGTCCTCATGTCTACCCTCTTCAGAAGGGGTGCCCTTGGCCATTTCTTCAACAGGGGCTTTATTGCTGTGCTCGTTTTGCTTTTGAAAATGAGACTTCCCATCCATCAGTTTCAGCCATCCAAGCCATTGGCAAACTTACATTTCAACCCCTTTATTTACACCCATAGCGTTTGCTACACGTCTGCATTATTTCATCCATCCAACCCAAGATTCTCTCTGCTTTATTCCTTCAAGTAAATGAATAACAAGTTAACAACTCCCTTTTCCTTTTATGATCAGTCAAGGATCGAATAAGAGTTTGTAGGTTACAAGATCCAGGCAAGAGTCTGTAAGTGGCAAAACTGTGGAGGAAACTTAGGAAAAAAAATGAAGAGACATGCCCACTTTCATTAACTGCATCCCCTTCGGAAGGAATTAAAGTTGCCAAATGGTAGGGAAGGCCTACCTTAACCTCCATGACAAACAAGATGGAAATGGTACGAGGATGCTAACCTTTGATTATATTGATTCAGCTAGCCACATTTTTGCAACTCAACTCGGACAGAAAGACGGTAAAGTGCAACGGTAAATGAAAGGATGACTTTTATATTATATGTTAGATCTTGTAACTGCTTTCAGTCCTGTTTAAGACATGCAAATCAAGGATGCAGAAATAAACACTGTAGTTTGATACAAATCAGTATATACAAGGTAAGAATTTGTATGAAAATGGCAAAAAAAAAAAAAGGAGTAACCAGAAAAGTCCTAACCAAACCTGTTTCCATTTGTGCCTGACAGATTACCAAGTCACTCAACTCTGTAAAGGATATCAAAAGAGCGACTCATCATCCCTTGTGCGACTAAACCGTGAGCTGGTTTAAGGATGGTTCCCATAGAACAATCGAAAACCCCTTTACAGCCTGCAACCCCGCCAACACCCGTACTGATATGACTAAATTCAGATTCAGCCAAGTATAATAGAACCTCTCCAAGTTACTGGAAAATTTCTATGAAATTGTCACTGATCCATGCCCTTACGGTAGGAAACAACATCTGAGACGACATGGATGAGTCTGAGGCATAAATCTTGTTCCTACAGTACTGGGCTTGGGGTTCTGCCGCCATTATCCAAGACGATTTCAAATAGATCTGCCGTATCTGCTTCAGACTCATCAGTATCCACTGCTGTGCTGTTTTTAGTCATACATCGATTAAGCCATTGAGAGTCTATCCTTCCCATTGAAAAGAGCTCTCTGCTGTCCTCATAACCCAGAGCACCAGCAGGAGCATTAACAAGAGGGCCAACGAAACAAGGGTTCGGAGTCCGTTGCATATTTGCTGGTGCATACTTGAAGGCACTTTGTCCAAAATTAACCAAAACCATAGCGTCCATGTTTGCTGCCAGAGTTGGATAAATCGGACTCCCGAATTCCTCAGATGTGCAATGGATCACGTGCACCAATTCTGAATCTAGAGTGAAGAAAACTTTCTTTCGACCCGGATCAAATCCGCAACCAATTACCTTGTCTTTGCTTCCCCATTCTGCCTTTTCGTCTTCAAACACAAGTTTCATTCCTGATGGAGAGGAAAACATGAGGGAATGAGTTGAGTCCTTGTGTTTCAAATGAAGTAACAGAAAGATTAGTAAACTGTAAGAACTAAGAAAGCTGCACCATCATGCAAGATACAGGGAGGACAGGATCCACCATTTGATGTGCCTCATCTAGGAAATCTTTCAATTGTGATTCATTAAATGGTGGATTTCTATGCATCATTCCTGGGTATCTACTGTGCGCCTAATTCATAGTGATAAAGTCTGGGTTGGGGAATAATTCGACAAGGGTCAAGTTCGGAAAAAATTGGAAAAAAAAAATTAATAATAATAAAAAATTACCGAACAATTTGATTGAACAATATACAAAATAAGTAATTTACTTACTGAAGTAAACGAATAATTCAGCGCACCTAAAATTCCCAAATAATTCGCGAAATTTTAAAAATTTGGCGAATTTTGTTACTTGGTTGATAACTACTCTGCTCTTGCACTACTCCAAGAGGGTAATCATAAAGATAAAAAGAGAATTTACCGTCAAGGTAAACAGAACCATTGGAGTTGAATCCGATCGATCCAGGATAGCTGCCGGGGACTTTCGGAGGAAGAGAGCCTCCTCCAGTGAGCCCCAAGGACAACATGATGGGTTGACCCTTCCATTCTTCTTTACTTCCTAGCCTTGACTCTTCGAGCTTGGTATTGCCGTTGCTGATAATGACATGGAGTGATGAATCCAAATTTGCCTTCACCTCAGCTGTATCTCGAATGAGCTTAATCCTCTCACCTTCGGCCATGCTCCCAACATCATGTTCTCCAGAAGATAAGATTGTAATTTCAAAATAAGCCTCTTGAGGGAAGGGGGAATTTCCCAAGGGAGGACCTGGTAAGGGAAGAGCAGTCTCAATTACACATGAAGCACCCAAAGGACTGCCTGTATAGATCTTCTTTAATCCAGAATTGAGCCTAATCCTTTGCATGAAATCCGGGGATCCCGGAAACACCTCCCAGCTTATCTCTGCCTCATTATCTCTTCCTTGATCACCAACAGCACATAAACCCAACAGTTTGGATCGAGTAGAAGGAGACGACGACATGATATAGCCTGTAAAGGCGAACCTAGACCATCCATGCTCAACCGCCTCCGAAACCAGAGAAGGGTGGTCAGCCCAACTGAACAGAGGTTTTGCCAATACCCCACGTCGAAGCACATAATAATTTGGCCTTCTCTTGTTGTCTAGATCAAACTGGTGATGAAAACTTGCTAGATTCTTGCGGCTGTTGGTATCATAGATAAGATTAAGTTTCGCAATCCCAGCTTGCAAGCTCTCACTTGTCCTCCTCCTCCTCGTCCTATCTCTAAAATCTCTACATCCTTTGGAGGAACAACACCGCCGGAGCAACACAATCCCCAGGACTACAAGAACTAGGACGGGCAACACCGCCGCCACCGTAACTATTATCCATCCTTGCATCCCCTCTTCTCAGTACAACTCTCTTCTTTCTCAATCCTTTTGGCCAGAAGAAATGGGTTTGAAGAAGGAGAGATTATCAAAACTCAAAAAGCTGAGGCAGGCAGCCGTGGACTAAGACTCGTTCAAGAAAGGAAGGAGCACCTTCTAAGCAAACAGTAAAGTTGAAAAAGAAGGTAAAATTCTTGAGATATGTCATTAACAGCTCCTTCATTGTCCTACCTCAATTTATGCAAACCGACACCATTTCAAAGCATTAAAAAATGTGTTCGCTTTGTTTATTTGCTTTTCAAAGGAGAGAGATATAGAGGGCTGCTTACGTTCTTCCCATAAACCCTTCTAGAAAAACAGACCCTGTTGAGATTTTTTCTATTTGTTTTTCATCACTTTCCTTTTCAAATATGTGGATTTTAACAGAGAGACGGTAAGACTGGTGGGATGAAACTGTCACAAAGTGAGAAGAACAAATTAACGTGTTGGCGTGCGTGTTGGGAGTTGTTTGTCCCCGACAGTTACTCTAAGGCAAAAGATTACCTCTGCTGGCTGCCCGAGCTAAGCGCTCGGGCATCCACAAACCATTAAACACCTGCCTTTTTAAAGGGGAAAGAAATCAAATGGGGAGAAGTCAAAATCAAGGGGAGACAATGAAATGACTTCTCACCTAAAATCTCACCAGCTGCCCAATGGTTTGTGGATGCCCGAGCACTTAGCTCGTGCAGCCGCCAGAGGTAATCTTTTGCTTTAATCTAATATTACCTTAAGGAAAGGAAAATAGTTAATGTACGGTTCCCATTTTGTCACGGAATAGCCGGTCCTCATTTGTCCACGCCCCAATTTTCAATACTCATCTACTGTGGTTAAAACTCACTCACCCCAGGGTTAAGCAATCCAACCATGGTTTTTTTTTCCCCCAAAATCTTAGTTTTAATTTAGTTAAGGTTAACCAGGATTAAAAGGGTGTTAAAAGGAACACGAGGACACGGGGTAAAATATGAAACAGACCCATGAGTCTGCTAATCACTGCTCTTACCTTTGGAATTTTGCATTGCTCTTTAAAAAAAGAGTAGTGATAGGCATACCTGAGAAATGGATTTCTCAATGAGGTCCAGCTTTGGATTTAGAAATCCATTTCCCAGGTACATTAACTATTTTCTAGGATTAGCCGGGTCTAATCTAGCCATGAGAATGGTCATTGTAAATTTCGTTACAGTTATTAATAAAGCTTTCTACCTTTTAATAATAAAAAAAACTATTTTCCTTTAAAAAATCTCTTAAAATGACTTTGATGAAAGTGAGGAGATGTTATTAAGGGTGTGATTTTGAGGTTGCCTTTCTCCCAAAAAGATCTTATTAGATTATTATATTGGTAATCTCGTGTTATTGAAAGTGGGGAACAAATTGAGAAGCACGAGCATATCGATAACTCGATACCCTAACCGCAATATTGATAAGCACTAACAACTGGGCAATCTCTTCAATATGATAAAGCTTTTGTCCATGGAAGCATTGTATCAAGAGGCAGAATAGTCAATTTCCTGACGACAGTGGAAGGGCTCAAAATTATCATCGACCTTCTAAGATGGTAAACAGCCTTAATGGATTATCTACTTTAGCTTGTTGGACATAGATAGATTGAATATTATAGCACAAAGTCAATTGATGGGGACAGTTTTATCTGGAAAATCACCAGGGAGAAATGTGGGTACCAACCATAACACATCTTATACAGAATTAGGTGTATAACTATTGTCGTGTCTAGTATTCTGCATAACAATGCAGGGAAAGCACTACTAACACATGTAAACACCAAAATTTACCGCCTTTCCTCCCCTCTCAATTCTAAGTATCGAGATAAGGTCCGAGAGTAGAGGAATAACGCTAAATTTATTCTAAGAGTCGCCACCTACTTAGGGGAAGTAGGATCCCGAGATAATCCAAAATAAGGGGGTCTACGGTCCAGAGTAATCTAGGTAAGAGATCCCTTTAGGTCCTGGGGAAGGGGTTAGGCACCCCAGGACCTCCATCCAATGATGGTAACCTACTCATTAGGTCCAAGCCAAACATTTAAAATCACTTAAAATTTCTTAAATAATTATTAATTTTGCTAATTAAACACAAATCAATATGGGGTGTAAAAATTTTATTTTTGGTTGGGGTCGAACCCTGGTTTTGGGCTGCCTACTTATCCGATTAGTCGGAATCAGACCCTCATAGTAGTTCGGGATCCGTGACTGTTTTTATACTCGTTTCGGAGTGTGGTCACTTCCAACTCGTGTCTGAGTTGGGGGATGCGGATTTGAGATTTATGAATCTCATTCCGAGAGATGGTTGCGTAGCTAGGTGCTCGTGGGGGAGCTCTAGGGGGCGTTCATTTATTAGGGTAGGTCATTTTTGAATTTTGTGGGTTTTTTGAATGTTTTTGTTGTTTTGTATTTTTTGATTTTTTTGTATTATTATTATTATTTTTTTAATTTTGGCAAGTTTAACTAGTCAAGAACTAAACTAAATGCCCAAGGTAGGCAAAAAGGAGAATAAAGCCTAACTGATTTAATTAACTTAAAGGCAAAGAGCAGGGCGGATCGAGCGGCCTTAAACCAAAAGAGGCTATGGTTTAAATACGGACCCTGCTCTAGGTCCCAAGGGGAGATAGACCAGTATCTTTAATTTATTTGATATTTTTATTTTTTATTTTACTTTTCCTTTTGTAAACTAAACTAACGGGGTAAGTCAAATATTTAGGGTTAAAAAAAAAGAAAAACTACCTAAGTGCCCAATGTAGGCAAAAATCGGAAAATAAATCGTGGCCTAACTCTATTGCACATACATGGATAATACATATGTACCTGACAAAATAAATGGGCCCAAAGAGAAAGTTAATGGGCCAAGGCCCATTGACCATTAACGGTCAATTGGCTTTGGTCCGCTATCTTTCTAAGGCCTCGAGGAATAGGCCCACTAATTTTAAAATGATTCTAGGAGCTTCCAATTCTCTGAGAAACAATAAGACAAAACAAAAAAGAAATTAAATAGAGGGGAGTATACCTGCCAAGCGTGGAGAAGGTTGGAGATGATGTGGGGCTGCTGGTTTGGTGATGAAGAACGCTATCTCAGACCAAAAAAATATAAAAGATATACAGCCCAAAATAAAATACAATAAAATAAAATGGGAATAGGGACATGGGATGCAGGGCAGTGGCCGGAGGAGTGCTGGGTGCTGGCCTGAGCAGCTACTTGGGCCTGAACCAGAGGCGAAACGAAGATGAGGTGATGCTGGCCGAGACTAACCAAAGCTCGCCGGAGAAGATGGTTAATACAACCGAGATGACCCGACTGATCGAGCTCGCCGGAAAGGATGAACAGAGGGGAAACCACCTCTCCTTGGACGCAACACACAGCTCGCCGGGGAAAACGACTCGCCGGAGAGAAACGCTGGTCGGAGGCTTTCTACAACGGGTAAGATTCAAAAAATGAGACGACAGAGAATAGGAATTTTAGATTCAGACCTAGAAATTCTAGGTCTAGATCTAAGAATCCTAAAATGAAAAGGAATTTGAGCAGAACACAAGAGGTGAGGATGAGTTACCTACTGAACAAGAGGGCGAAGAGTCGGCCGGAGGAGATGGGTTGGACTCAATTGATATGCTGTAGCTTGGACCGGAACTTGAAGACGCCGAGATTAGGAGGGAACTCGCCGTTGATTTCCATGAGAAGAGCACACATTCGCCAGCGACGATGGCGGTTAAAGTTGAGGCTGCTGCCGGCGGGAAGAGAGAAGAAATGGAGTGGGAGAAATATCTCTCACTGAGACTGAGTCCGAGTGGAAAGATAGGGTTTTAATTCTATACCCTTGGTTTTTATAAGGAGCGTATGGGCTTTGGGCCTGAAGACAAGTTCGGGTTCTGGACTTGGATTCCAAAAGGAGTTGAGTTTGGAGCTTGGGCTGTGGGCTTTAAAGTCATATTCCTTAGAGGATTTAGCTTAAGCAAACTTGGGCTTGGGGGTTTTGACTCGGATTTTGTCTTAGAAACGTGGTGAGTCACGTGAATTGGGCTCTTGGCCAAGGACTTACATGGGATTTCTCCTCCTCTCTTTCCCTACTAAAATGAAAAAAAATAAAAATGAGTAAAATTAAATTAAAAAAATAATAATAATAAATAATAAAATAAAATAAAAGGTAAATAAGGTTTTAGGGGTGTAAAAATGGGGTGTTCACAACACACACCTGATCCGTAAAACCTAACTCAGTGATCCTATCTAATCCAAATAGGTTGTACGAGATAAATATTCTCGGTTAGAAAAGAATTAGGGTTACGCAAGGAGAAATTGCAGTAACATATTGTATTCTTTTTATTTAGAGAATAGTAAATTGCAGCCGTAGGCACAACACGAAAAGAAGAGCTTCTTCTGGCCTTCCCACACTATAACGGGTATTCAAGAGGTAGAGCATAGGGTGTACCATCTTCATACCAATATGTATTGATAGAAAAGAGATTCTATTGCATAGTTTGGATGATTTACAATGATCTTATATAGGTTTTATATAGAGATAACAAGAGAGACCTTAAGGAAAATAAATCAACCTCATCTAACCTAATCTAATCATACCTAATCAAATATATTTCATATTTGATTAATGCTAATCTAATATTATGATAAGATATACTTAAATGATATAGTGCATCTCATTCACCTTATTACAGTACTCATATTATATTCTCTAATATGTATGACATGCTGGTTGCTCATGCAGATGATCTATGCCAAGACAAGTAGTCGGTCCTGTTCTTGAGAAAAAACAACAGGGTCAATGAATAAGACAAGGATGGGCTCTTGGTGTTAGGGAAGCAAATCTCTCCTCTTGCCTCTCTCTCAACTTTTCCTGACGTTTAGGAATAGAAAAAAAGAAAAAAAAAAAAAAGAGAACAAAGCACCATTGAGGATAAACACATACAAATGAGGAATTCTATGCCCAGAATCACTCGGCAAAACTCTCAAAGCAAGAGCTCCTCCTTCTCAGTTGTCTCTCTCCGTATGGACAGATTTCTCACAGAAATGATTGGCTGTCGTGTTGGTTAGAGGGAAGAGGGACTGAGGGATGGAGACCAAGGACTCGTGTCTTAGCGCCATATCTAGGTGGCCTCAAAATGTATTTCTGAAAATTCGTGCAAACAGAATGTGAATTGATTCAAGAATCACGGTTCTCTTTTTCATGACATCATTATGCAACAACATAGTAACAGTAATGATGAGTGGTCTCCTTCTTAATCAGTCAGATCTCAGGCCACCCTCCGATGGGCATAAACCTACTATTATTTCTGAAAAATGAAAAGTCCCAAACAAGTGGGTTCACAGGGGCAGTTGTGTTGTTTATAGACCAAACAAACAGGGCAGTTGTGATGTTTATAGATCACATGAGTGGTCTATAAGCCAGAAGATATTGGTAGATGATATTTACTTCCTTTGAGTTCCTTATCCAATCATCTGGATAGTAGTAGTACTGTCTCTCCAACCATTAAAGCAGAAAAGGGAAAGAAATGGAACAGGCAAATAAACAAACAAGCTAAGCGCCCGCGCACACACTCGCAAATGAAACTTCTCTGCAGCTGCAACGCAACCGAAATCCTTCCTTGGAAACCTCCTACTTTATTTCTCCACAAAACCAAACCCTGCATCTCTCCATCTCTCAGATTCAAAAACCCCCAAATCAAAATCCCTCTCATCCTGAACCCCTCGTCGGAGCCTAAGCCGCGCGAATGGCGAATCCAAGCCAGCGCGGCAGATCACGCAGGCTCAGCCGCAATGTCGGAAATCGACATGGCGAGGAACAGAGAAGGAGTCTGGTCTGCGAAGCAGAATAAAGTGGTGGTTTTATGGGACCTGGACAACAAGCCACCTCGCGGGCCTCCCTACGAGGCCGCGATGGCCCTGCGAGAAGTCGCCGAGCGCTTCGGCGATGTTCTCGAAATGTCGGCCTACGCGAACCGCCATGCATTCGTCCACCTCCCCCAGTGGGTCCTTGAAGAACGCCGAGAACGCCGCCGAATGGACATCCTCGAACGCAAGGGGGTCTCGTCGCCGGACGAACCCTACGTGTGTGGGGTCTGTGGCCGCAAGTGCCGCACCAATCTGGACCTTAAAAAGCACTTCAAGCAGCTCCACGAGCGCGAACGCCAGAAGAAGTTGAACCGGATGCGTTCACTCAAGGGCAAGAAGCGGCAGAAGTACAAGGAGCGATTCATCTCCGGAAATCACAAGTACGAGGATGCAGCTAGGTCATTGATTACTCCCAAGGCTGGGTATGGTCTTGCTTCAGAGCTAAGACGTGCTGGGGTTTTTGTGAAGACTGTGGAGGATAAACCCCAATCGGCAGATTGGGCGCTTAAGCGGCAGATGCAGCATTCTGTTACTCGCGGGATTGATTGGATGTTCTTGGTTTCGGATGATTCGGATTTTTCGGATATGCTCAGGAGGGCCAGGGATTCTAATTTGAGGACGGTTGTAGTTGGTGATTGGCATAGGGCATTGGGCCGTCATGCTGATTTGTGGATTCCATGGACTGGGGTTGAGAATGGGGAGGTGGCAGAGGAGGATTTGCTGTCCAGGACTAGGAGGAGAAATGAGAGCTTGGATAGGGATGATTTATTCTCAATCTCACATTCTGATGGAGATAGTGACGACGAGAGCGATTTGGATCGTTTCGTGGATGAGCTAGCTGTTAGTAATTCCCACTTAAACGGTGTCAGGATTTCGGCATTTTCTGAAGGGGAAGAGGAAGAGGATTGGGTTAGTGACGAACTCAACAAGAAGGGTCATGGTCATCGACCCCTTGGTCAGTCTCTCAATGAAAAGGATTTGTTATGGGACAGTGAGGAAGAGGAAGATGGGTACTTTTGATTCAACAGAGTTACTAGGTGCAAGTGCCCATCTGATTGAACTTGTATTTTGAGGCAATTCCATTCTGCTTTAGAACTGAGATAGTTCGAATAGGTTGGAGGGCCGAGTAAAAAGAACTGGAAATTCATAAAATACCAGGCTTCCACATTAAAGGGACATCATAATTGGGGAAACAGTGTCAGGCTATTGCGGTCCGTATAGTAATTCATAGCGGAGATGCAGTTCAACTGTGCTCTTGATGACCACAGCGATCTGTTTGGTTGTCCGCATGGGGGCCCAAATCTGTTACTCAATCATAGACCAATATTCCGCCATCAAACTCTCACTGGGAAGGTTGAACCTCTTGACATTCTGGGTTTGCAAATGGTATGTATATGTTCATTTTGTCAAATTATTTTAGTTTAATTATTCATCTTTTGTAGAGTTAACTTTTAATAGTTCACGTTAATTCCATAATCTATTCTGCAAATATGAAATTAGCACCTCATCACCTATCTCTTGAGAACCTTTTTCTGTTTCAAATGTTAATTTGGTGTTTTTCACTTGTTAATGGTATGACATGCCACATATAAATCATATAGGGTTCGCAATGCATTTTAGAAAATGTACTGAAACTATGACCTTTGGTGGAAGACGAATGTTGAATTTTTTTTACACGGTTCATATGAAATTTGTGTATAGAAGAACTCCAAAGTCTAGATTATCAGCTGCCTTCATGGAATTTTTTGAAAGTTTTTTTTGGTAGACTGACTTGACACTGTCCATGGACTGTCTGAATCAGTGTTACCTAGTTCGCTGGGTACTAGTACGAACCGCGAACTGGTTCGAAGCGAACCTGTTAGCGGTTCGGTCCAATTTGGTGTTATGAGCGAATCAGTGGGGTGCAAAACGGTGTTCGCAGGTTCGGGCTTCGAACCAGTTCGCGGTTCAGTCCAATTCGGTGTTATGAGCGACGGTGGGGTGCAAAACGGTGTTCGCAGGTTCGGCGGGTTTCCTAATCGGGTTGGTGGAAGAATGGCATATGGGCAAATATCGTTTAACAATTAAAGGACAAAAAAGTCTTTTCATTAAAAATTTCATTTTGTGTAAATGAATATAAAAGAAAGAGAAGTACTGTTCTCTCTGGCAGTCTGTCTCTTTCTTCTGCACATTTTTTAATTTGAACTTTGATTACTTTTTTTTTGGTTTTTGGTTAAAGGGTAAACTAAACTCACACATCAGGCGACAGACCTAAGGTCAGTGTTTAGGGTGCCATAAGCAAGGTTTAAAAAAACGGTTTCGGACACCGTAACGGACACAGCCAAAACCTTTACGTAACGCCGTTACGTAACGGTTTCGGCCTTTACTTATTATTTTTTTTCCCCCTTAAAAAAATCCAATAAATAGAAAGAAAACATATAATAAATGAGTAACAAGATACTTTTAAAACCAATATGAAGCTTAAAATTTAGAAATAAAGAAATTAGATGGGTCGAGGGTTGAAACATACCCGAAATAAGGAACATGCCTTGGATTCCTTCAAATCTATGAATTAAACTCTAAATCAAGTTATTAATTAACAAAAAACAAAATGATTTTAGGAAAAAAAAAGGTACTAAGAATAGGTAGAGAAGAAGAGAGGAAGCAAAGATGAGGTTTTAGAATGAGTTTAGGGATTTTTGGAACCCAGTCCTACGATCGAAACTTTTACGTATCAGGTGTAACGTCTGTTACGTAACAGTTTCAGACATTACAGTTTTGTTTCGGGATAAACGAGTAAAGGTATGGTATCGGGTATCGGACGTCACCGAAACCTTTATGTAACGGGCTTTACGTAACGGTTTCGGCTTTTTTTTAAACCATGGCCATAAGGGTAAAGTTAAACCCACTCACCCTTATGGTTAAGCAATATAACCTTAGTTAGAATTTATTAAAATTATGATATATATATATAAGCGAATTAAGCTAGCAAACCAAACAAAAAACCTAAGCGAACGGAAAAGAGAATTATCTCATCCTACCCCCCTAGCGAACTGGGTTCACTCTAGAGCAGCAAATTGCGAATTGCAAACCTGAATTTGAACCAGCGAACCGACGAACCAGGTAACATTGGTCTGAATTGCATGGAATGTTTATATTGACCTTGGGGTATCAAGTCAATCAGACATTTCTAGGTTGATCAAATGAATATATATATGTGTTACTTCAACAAGTGGTAGTTTTGAAGCGTTAGTTTCACTTTGTTCCAGTTCGTCGTGGAAATTATGGATATTCTCGCTTTGCCTTGATTGGTTAAGAAGGCTTACCTCAATTTTAGATTGAATTGTCATGCATGATTATTTATTTGTCGATGTGCCATAACTTGTGATGAACTCATGATGCGACAATCACCTCTTGAGTCTGTTTCGTCAGCCTGCTACTAGGATCAATGCATTCAATTTATGAAGAGAACAGGGTTGCTCTATTTGGTGAGTTGAGGTCCATCTAGGGAAACTGACTTTGGGTGGGAGTCTTATGAACATTTTCTGGTGGTTCTCTTCTTGATGTTTTTGGAAGATATGTAAGTGGTGTATGAAGTCATTTTTTGTGGGTGAGAGAAAATTTGTGATGCAGAACAATGCAATATACCTAGGATGATGTGTTTGTGCGATTAGATTTCTTAATTGGAGCAATAATAAGATTCATAAACCATCTAGATTCCACAATTACAATAAAGAAAGTAAAAGAGGGAATTAGTAATGCCCTACGTTAAGTCACAATCCCGCAATAATGAACCTTTCAATTTGATTTGGGTGATCGTAATGGAAATGAGAACTTCCACTAGCTTAGGGATTTAGTATTTGCTGTTTTTTAGGGTAAAGTAATTATATTAGGGTTTAGGTACAAATTAGGACAATGGGAATAGAGCTGGTACATGTTATGGAAAGAGGAAAGATTGCTGGGACAGGTTTAGGGAAATTGGAACAGGAGACTTCCTTTCCCATATCGTCTTTCATCCATTGGGATGATATCTTTCTTTGTTGGAGCTAGTGGGGCAGTGAGGGAATAGACCTGTGTTGATGCAGCAGGTTGGTTTGGGGGGCTGAAGTAGTGCAGCAGGCTGGGATGGGGCCCGGAAGTGATGCGGTAGGCTGGGATGGGGCCCGGAAGTGATGTGGTAGGCTGGTCTGGCGGCTGGAGGCTTGTGGCTGAGAAGGGGACAGGGTGCAATGTGTCCAGATCTGCTGGGACAGCAATAGAGATTAGGGAAAAGGGGGCAGCAGCAGTAGGGGAACAATTGTAGGGATTATTGTGGGTGTAATGGTGGCTTGTGGAATGAAGGGACAACAAGGAAAAGGTTGTGGGATGGGCTGCTGTAGTGGCTGGGGCTGGGAAAAGGGCTGCGGCAACAGATATTGTTGTAGGGACAGGTGCAGCAGCAAGGTATTGCTATAATGCTATGGCAGTCTGTGGGAAGGCTGGAACAACAATGAGGAAGGCTGTAATTGCAAGGGGTTTTGTGGGAAAACCATAATAGCAAGGAAAAAAATTGTTCTAGGGTTTGGGTGATTAGGTTTTGCAAGATAATAGCAAATAAAGAAGAAAACAAAAGAGAATAGTTGCTGTGAACAGTACCCGTGAACAATAACTTGTGAATAGTGTTAATGAACAGTGTCTGTGAATAGTGATTTGAGAGAGAGAGAGAAGAAGATAGTAGATAAGATTACCTTGGAATCACTCCATGGTTGGCATCATACCATGGCATCACACCACTCCCATTACAGGAGATTCTAAAAGCCAAAAAAAGCTCTCATGTTCATTCATAAAAGTTCTCTCAAATTATAATTTCTAAAGAGAGTATTTATAGACAATTATAAAACCCTACTTAAAAGAAAAATACCAAACTATCCTTATTATGTTCTCTCATAATAAACCAACTACGAGTGACAAAACAAAGTAAAAATAAACTATATAAAATAAACAATTAAATAACTAAAGGGTGGGTTGGCTACTATGGCTGCCCATGCCCATCTACGGCCTGATCTCGGACTTCCAATTGCCATCTCTTGATCCGACGGTCATTTGTCCTCCAAGTCGTGATCCAACGGTGGATCTCCATCATAAACAAAATCTAACGTATGATGTTCGCCTCAACTTGCATATGAAGAGTCATTGAAAAGAAGTAGGCTGAAAAGTGAGTGATGCGGACATCGGATTGTTAGATTTTGCTTATGGTAGAGATCCACCATTGGATCACGACTTGGAGGACAAGTCGTGATCTAACGGTAGATCTCCATCATAAACAAAATCTTACGTATGATGTTCGCATCAACTTGCTGATGAAGAGTCATCGAAAAGAAGAAGGCTGAAAAGTGAGTGATGCGGACATCGGATTGTTAGATTTTGCTTATGATGGAGATCCACCATTGGAGGACGATCGACCGTCAGATCGAGAGATGATGATCGGAGGATCGAGATCAGGCCATAGATGGGCATGGACAGTTATAGTGGCCGGCCTACCCCTTTAGTTATTTATTTTATTTAGTTTGTTTTTACTTTGTTTTGCCAATTGTAGTTAGTTTATTATGAGAGAACATAATAAGGGTAGTTTGATATTTTTTTTTAAGTAAGACTTTATGATTGTCTATAAATACTCTCTTTAGAGATTAGAAATATACAAAGAACTTTTATGAATGAAATATGAGAGTTTTTTGGCTTTTGGAATCTCTTGTGATGAGAATGGTGTGATGCCAACCTTGGAATGATTCCAAGGTAGTAATCTTCTCTTCTCTATTATTCTTCTTTATTTTTCTATTTTCTATTGTAAGCCCTAATCTCCCAAGTTAACCCTAAGTCTCAAAACCCTTTCTCCTTGCTGCCTCTTGTTCTACAGCCCTTTCCCCTCATAACCTTGTTGCCGCCCACACCCTATGACACTAACTTTGCTGTCCCATCATACCCCAGCCATATTCATCATAGCTGACAGTTTACCCAGCCACATCCATCCCTGCCACAAGGTTCCAGCCCCATTCCATCCTGTCCCAGGTCTACTCTTGACACTTCTACAACCCTAGCCTTGCTGTCCACCTGTTCCCCAACCCCCTATAAGGCTGTCGCACCAATCCAGCCTCTTCCCTGCTGTCCCAAGTCTCCTATAATCCACCTCTGCTTGCTGTCCCCTTACCCTACGGCTACCCTAGTCCATATTAATTGCTTTCCCAGCCCAAGTTCAACCCTAAAGGCAGCCATTCCATAAAGCCTAATACAATTCTTAAACCCTAAAACAACAAAAGTCAAAACCCAAAATCCTAATTCTTTTATAGTTCCTTTTGTTATTGCTGCCAGGTTTTTTTGTGATCCAATACAACAATGTTTGAAACCCTAAATCACATGCATATTACAACCCACTAACCCATGTTGAGCTTAGACTTATCTTTTGGAAATCTTGAAGTAAATAAGAAAATTACATTGATTGTTAATTGAAATCCCTAAGCCAGTGGAATTTCCTACTTCCATTACGATCACCCAAATCAAATTGAAAAGTTCATTATTGCCGGATTTTGCTTCACCTAGGTTGTTTAATAATTCTTACTTGATTTTCTTTTGAGTATAAGTGTGAATCTTGATTGTTTATTAGTCTTGTTAATGTTGCAATTTCAAATTCAAATCTCTAAAACATCATCCTAGGTTAGTTTGCATTGTCTTGCATCAACTTTGGTATCAGAGCTTAAGGTTAGCTTATGGTTTGTCTCATGCATCACATATAGTCTTAGGACACTAGTTAGTGTCTAACCAAACATGAACCCTGCACAATTCAACCAAGTCATAGGTGAATCTAGTGAATATTCTGAGGGCACCGGTGAGAATTCTAGAGTCATGGTTGTTAGGTGTGCCCTAACTCAAATCAAAGAAGATGATGACCGGCGTAGGAACTCTATCTTTCATACTTACATCAAGTGTGGTGGAAAGAGTTGTAAGGTGATCATAGATAGCGGGAGTTGCACGAATGTGGTTTCATGTAGTATTATCTCCCGTCTAGGATTGACACCAATAGCCCACCTTCACCCCTATCGAGTTGTGTGAATAGATACATCTTTCATCCCAATTGTCCAAAGGTGTCTTGTCCCTATACAGTTCGCTTCATATAAGGACACATTGTGGTGTGATGTTGTGCCTACAGATGTGGGCCACATTATTTTGGGTCGACCTTGGTTATTCGATAAAGATGTAATAATATTCGGCAGATCGAATACATGCTCCTTTATCTATGAAGGCAGGAGGATAAAGTTAAATCCTCTCCCACCCAAAGTTCCCACTATTGGGAAGGACATGAATAAGGGTGAAAGTCATGAAGAGAGCAATTCTAAATCCCTTCACAACATCAGTCTCAAGGAGTCCCTTATAAAGCTACCACCGGCTCTTAAGCCCCCTATGGAGCTATTATCAGCTCCTGAGTCCTTTGTGGAGCTACTACAAGCTCCTGTGTCCTTTGTAGAGCTTCCACCAGCTCTTGAGTCCCTTGTGGAGCTTCCACCTGCTCCTGAGTCCCTTGTGGAGCTACCATCATGAGTCCTTTATGGAGCTACCATTAGCTCCTGAGTCCCTTGCTGGAGCTACCACAAGCTCCTGAATCCCTTGTGGATCTTCCTCTAGCTCTTGAGTCTCTTGTGGAGCTACCATTAGCTCTTGAGTCCCTTGTAGAGATTTCATCATGTTGAATAAGGCTTTATGGGCTTTATGTTATCTCTTATACATTGTATTTTGGGTATACTACTAGTATCTCTTATATATAAATAGTATACCATTAGTGGAGTATAAATAATAAAGTGTGGGAGAGAGATCATTAATCTCTCTCTAATTTTTCCCCACTTCTTTTCTTCTTCTCCCCTAATCACTAACCCTAATACTCATTCTCTTCAATCCAACTTGGTATCAGAGCCAAAAGAAAAACTTGTTTTTTTTTTTTTCCCTTTTTTATGGATTTTTCATGAACAGTATTTGTGAATAGTGTGTGAACAGTGTTTTGTGAACAATGTTTCATGAATAGTGCAGTGAATGGTACATGAACAATGTTTTTTGGAAAAAATATAGTTCTTCAAAGATCTGTATTTTTTGGGGATTTATGATAATCTTTCTGAATTTTTTTAGACAAGTTCTAAATGGAGATTTATTCATTGTTTGATTTTAAACAAAAAATCAGTTTTTTGGATTAAACAATTGGACCAAATTATTAGGGATTGTATACTCCTATGGCTGGAAGCTACTAGTTTATGGATGTACCTTACTTGACACATTGTTAGGTGGCTGTTGTGCATGTTTTTTGGGTTGTTTTTGCCATTTAGTGGTGGATTCTGTGGGTTGTGGAACCCTATTTGGTTATTTTTTGGTGTGGTAGTATTGGTATTGTCATCTTTAGCCTGATTTGTGTAAATCAGCCCCGTGCTACCCATAATGGATGAATTTGAGGTTAGTCAGTCCTCTAGTATCCCTGTGCAGGGGAGAGGTAATACCGGGGTCAATGCAAGTGATGCCCCAAATCTCCAGATTACTACAATAAAGTTAGATGGAACAAATTTTCTTGCATGGTCTCAATCCGCGAAGTTGTTTATTAAAGGTAAGGGGAAGATGGGGTATTTGAATGGTGTCATTCCTACTCCCAAGTCAACCGATCCGTGCTATGCCAAGTGGGATGCTGAGAATGCCATTGTCATGTCATGGCTTCTCCACTCCATGCAGCTAGATATCAGTAGTGCATACTTGTTTTTCCTTCCGCACAAAACATATGGGATGCAGTGACAGAGACCTATTATGAGATTGGAGGTGCTACCCGGATTTATGAGTTGCGACAGAGTATCTGGTAACTAAAGCAGGGGGATATGTCTATTCCCATATACTACTTCACTCTTCGCCGTTTATGGGAAGAGCTAGATCACTATTATACCTTCAAGGCTAAGTGCCCCGAGAATGCGGCCGAGTATAAGAAATTGTTGAACAAACCCGTGTGTTTGAGTTGTTTGCTGGATTGAATATAGATTATGAACAAGTACGGATTTAGATTCTTGGCAAAGACCTAGTTCCCTCTCCTAATGAGGTCTATGCGTATTTACATCGTGAGGAGCGTCATCGGAGTGCTATGCTTCAGCCTCCTATCCTTGATAGATCTGCTTTGGCCCCCTCATTCCAACGGGGAGGCAGGATTGGTAGTGGTGGTCATGGCCGAGTAGGTGGTCATTTTGGGCATTTAGTTTTACTACTGATGATCAGGATAAACTTATTTGTGATCATTGTGGGCGTACTGGTCATACGAGAGACACATGTTGGGACTTGCATGGTCGTCCACCCCCACAGGGCCCTTCTGGTGGTGGCCGAGGAGACAAGGATAGATGATCTGGAGGGGGACTCAAGTGAACACTCTGTTACATCCACAGTCCCAGTATCTACTATTGTACCTCCTTCAGATAGTCTTGGTCTTTCTAGAGATGAGATCGATGCCTTCCGCCGCTTTATGTCCCAGTTGGATACTCCTAGTATCGCTAGTGCTGCTTCAGTCCCTTCTACATGTACTTCAACCTCGGCTCTCAGTGCATCTGTTTCTGATCCTAGTCGCTCTTGGATTATTGATTCTGGAGCGTCTGATCATATGACTGGTATGTCCTTTTTTTTCATCTTACTTCATTGATTCTGGTAGACACAAGGTTAAAGTTGCTAATGGTACATTAACATCTATTGCGGGTAAGGGGAGTGTCTCTGTGACACCCTCTATGTCCATCTCCTCTATCCTTCATGTCCCTAAGCTCACTATGAACCTTTTATCTGTTAGTCATATTATCAAAACTTTGAATTGTAATGTCACATTTTTTCTTTCTCACTGTGTGTTTCAGGACTTAGAAACGAAGAATACGATTGGTACTGGCCATGAGGAGCGAGGATTGTATCTGCTCGACCTTTTGTCTCGCATTGCTTCATTAGTCCAGTAGATACCCCTTGGTGTTCGAAGTATTAGTAGAACAGAGGAGTTATTCCGGTGGCACAAACAGCTTGGCCACCCCTCTGTTTCCTTATTAGGCATTTATTTCCGCATTTATCTGTTTCTTGTTTGTTTTCTTCTTTTCAATATGAAACTTGTGAATTTGCCAAACATTGTCGAACTTCATATCTCTATAGTGGTAATAAATGCAATGTACCTTTTTCACTCTTGCATTCTGATGTGTGGGGACCATCCCTTGTTACTTCCTCGTGTGGTTTCAAATATTTTGTTACTTTTGTAGATGATTTTTCTCGTACTACATGGGTGTATATGTTGAAATGTAAGGGTGAAGTTGGTAATGTTTTTCCTTCTTTTCACACAATGATTGCCATTCAATTTAATGCTTACTTCGTTCTTATATTGGGGGGAGTATATGTCTACTAGTTTGGCTACGTTTTTTTATTCTCATTGTATTATTCATCAGACTTCATGTGCTGGCATATCTCAACAAAATGGTGTGGCTAAACGAAAAAATAGGCATTTGTTGGAAGTCACTCGCTCTCTAATGCTTGCCATGAATGTGTCTAAACCATTTTGGTCCCGTCTGATGCTGTATTGATTGCTACATTCTTAATAAATCGAATGTCTTCCTAGATTTTGAACTTCCAATCTCCTGTTGCCCTAGTATCTCCTTCAACTCTTTTGTTTCCAGTGGTCTCGCAAATCTTTGGGTGCATCTGCTTTGTGCATATTGCTCGTTCGGCTCGCACCAAGCTCGATCCTAAGGCCATCCGCTGTCTCTTTCTTGGGTATGTTCCCCATCAGAAGGGGTACAAATGCTATCACCCCCCTTCCCGCTGGTCCTTCGTTTCTATGGAGGTTACCTTTTTTGAGTCTACTCCGTATTTTTCTGTCACAAAGACTTCTCTTTAGGGAGAGAGCATCAGTGAAGAGATCTCTCATTCTCTTCCTATTCCTATTTTCTCTTTTGACAGCGATTATAGACAGGGGGAAGTGTGAACCTGTGGCCAAGGAATTGCAAGTATACAAATGAAGGTAGAAAGATCCTAATGAGCCCCACCAAGAGACCTCTCCTGATCTAGGTAACATTGTTCATTCTAGTCCTGACATTATTGGCTCTAAAGTTTCTATTGCTCTTAGGAAAGGTACTAGAGCATGTACTCAGCATCCTATTTCGAGTGTTGTCTCTTACCATGCTTTGTCTTCTTCGTATCGTTCTTTTGCCTTGGCTTTGTCTTCTGTGTTTGTCCCTCGCAGCTTAACAGATGCATTGTCTCAACCAAAATTGAAACAAACTATGGAAGAAGAGATGTGTGCTCTTGAAAAAAACGGTACCTGGTCAATTTGCCAAGAGGAAAGAGGTCGGTTGGATGTAGGTGGGTGTTTACAGTGAAACACCACTCTGATGGCTCAGTTGAGAGATACAAAGCTCGTCTGGTTGCAAAGGGGTATACTCAAACTTACGGCATAGACTCTCAAGAGACATTTGCCCCAGTTGCAAAAATGAACTCAGTGAGAGTCCTCATTTCACTTGCAGCCAATCAGGATTGAACCTTGTTTCAGCTTGATGTAAAGAATGCATTTCTTCATGGTGACTTAGAGGAAGAAGTGTATATGTTACCTCCTCCTGGGTTCAAATGTCCCTCCGATGAAGGGAAGATGTGTAAGCTGAAGAAAACACTGTATGGACTGAAGCAGTCCCCCAAAGCATGGTTTGAGCGTTTCCGCAATGCTATGGTGAAGAATGGCTACAGACAAAGTCTATCAAACCACACATTGTTCCTCAAACGATCTTGTCAGAAGGTGACTGTCTTGATTGTTTATGTAG
The DNA here is from genome assembly GCA_015143295.1 of Tetracentron sinense. Taxonomy (NCBI): domain Eukaryota; kingdom Viridiplantae; phylum Streptophyta; class Magnoliopsida; order Trochodendrales; family Trochodendraceae; genus Tetracentron; species Tetracentron sinense. The sequence continues at coordinate 5,819,480 of CM026552.1, read as the reverse complement.
GTGACATTGTTGTAACAGGTGATGATCTGGAGGAGAGAGTCTAGAGGAGAGAGTCATTGAATGGAAAGTTAGCAAATGAATTTGAGATCAAAGACCTTGGTCTTCTAAAATATTTCCTTGGGATTGAAGTTGTCTGATCTAAGGACATATTTGTCTCTCAGAGCAAGTATGTACTTGACCTACTCGAGGAGACAGACATGATAGGATGTAAGCCATGTGATACACCTATAGACCTGAATCATCAGCGAAGCTAGTGGGGAACGCCTGCCAGATGCTGGGAGGTACCAAAGACTTGTTGGCAAACTTATTTATTTGTCCCTTATCAGGTCAGACATTGCCTATGCAGTCAGTGTAGTTAGCCAATTCATGCATTCACCAACTATTGGTCATCTGGATGCGGTGAATCAAATCCTCCACTACTTAAAGTCGTCTCCCGGGAAGAGTTTGTTGTATAATTGTAATGAGAACTTAAGGGTTAAAGCCTACATTGATGTAGATTGGGTTGGCTCAATTTCTGACAGACGCTCCACTTCCGGCTATTGTACCATTGTTGGAGGCAATCTTGTCACATGGAGAAGTAAGAAACAAAATGTGGTTGCTAGATCTAGTGCAGAAGCAGAATTTAGAGCCATGACACACAGTGTGTATGAATTGCTTTGGCTCTGATTACTCTTGAGTGAGATTGGACATCCTACTGAATGTTCAATGAGATTATACTATGATAATAAAGCAGCTAGCAGTATCGCACATAATCCAATGCAGCATGACCGGACCAAGCATATTGAAGTAGATCGTCATTTCATCAAAGAGAAATTGAAGGAAGGTTATATTTGCACCCCATTTGTGAAGTCTGAAGATCAATTGGTTGATGTGTTGACTAAAGATCTTGGTGGTACTCACTTTCGAAGCATTGTTAGCAAATTGGGCATGAGTAATATCTACTCACCAACTTGAGGGGGAGTGTTGAATAAAGCTTTATGGGCCTTATGTTTATGTTATTACTTATACACTGTATTTTGGGTATACTATTAATATCTCTTATATACTAATAGTATACCATTAGTGGAGTATAAATGATAAAGTGTAGGAGAGAGATCATTAATCTCTCTCTAATTTTTCCTCATTTCTTTTCTTTTTCTCTCAAACCCTAATACTCATTCTCTTCAATTCAACTCACCAGTCCCTAAGTCATTTGTGGAGCTATCACAATTTGTGGTGCTAGTAGTCCCTAAATTTCAGGTCTTCCCTGAAGATGTACTAGATGAACTCTCACCCATTCGTGACATCCAGCACGCACTAGATCCTATTCCCATATGGCCATATGTCAACAGAGTGAGTCCACAGTGTCATTTGCATAGCAAATTCATGGTTTGCATGATGAGATCGAAGGGGTAAGTTGTCGAACCTCGTGAACAAAGCCTTTGTGTTTGCACTCCTTATCTCTATCTATATTCTTTTTGTTAATTATTGCTTATTGCATTTGCCTTAAATTCTTTAATTCCGCAAAATAGACTAAGGCAGAAATTTTATTTTGCCATTGACCCTAATCACCCCCTCTCCCTCTAGGGTCCATATACTGGGTAACATATTGCACTGAGTAATGAGAGTTATAAGGCACATGCTGATTTTAGAAGGAAGTTTGTTGTATTTAACAAGGGAGACATGGTTATGGTGCAGATAAGACTTGAACGATACCCTAAAGGTGTCTATAAGAAGCTTCATTCAAAGAGTGATGGTCCATACAAAGTTCTTAAGAAAATAATCTCCAATGCTTATGTACTTGACTTACCAGAGGACATGGGCATAAGTAATGTCTTCAACATTGAAGATCTCACTCTATACCCTGGTCATGTTGATGATACATCTCATGATATTCCTATTGCTTGTCTCCCACCAATCCTGCGTTTGACGGAAAAAATTGAAGAAGTCGTTGATCATTAGATAGTTTCAACTAGAGGAGGTGGTTATCAAAAGTGTCTCATTAAATGAAAGGGGCGTCCACTTTCGGATTGTTTGTGAATCACTTATGCTGAATTCCAATGCCCAGACCATGACCTTTACGAGAGATTTCATGTTTTTAACCCATCGGAGTCGAGTTTTCTCAAGCCGGGGAGAGATGATAGAGATCAATGGCAACACCCTTTAAAGGTGTATAAAAGGCGTGGAAAGGAAGATTCTTTTGGCATGTCGGATGATGTGGGGCCCACTTGGGACCTTGCATAACTGAGTTTAGTTGGGGTTGAATCTTATTTTGTCTTTTATTTAAGTTTCTATACTGCTTGTTAAGTTTTATTTATGTTTTGTCAAGTTTTATGGAGTCAAGGGTATTTTGGGAATTTTCTTTTTATGGGCTTGAGCTGTCGTAGTAGTCCATAGATTTTATTGTGTTTTGTGGGCTTTCCTTTTAGTTGGGTCATCTTTATTGGGCCTCATATGTATAGTCTAAGCTTACTTGGGGTCCAAGAAAGCTTGTCTTATAAGTTACTTATTCCCCAAGTTTAGTTCGTCTATATAAGTCTATATAAGGTGTATTGACATATTTTGAAGAGAAGAATATCAATTTACAGAATTTTTTTGAAGCTGTTGAAGCTTTTAAGGATTGTGTGAGGCAACCCTAACCTTAGATGTGATGCCTAACCTAAGGGATTGTAGGAGTGATTCCTAGAGCCTTTTATATTCTTTTTCCTTTTCTTCCCATTCTACGTTGCAGCATTTTCTTTTAAACCACCAAAACAAATTATAGACAACATTACCGTAGTGTTATCATACACCAGCGAACCTTTGATATCTATGGAAATTCATTAATAGCGTTGTTCCTCCCTTTCCAACTTTTGCCAAATGTGATGTAGGATCCTAGTCATTGGATCAAATTTTGAGAAGTACGGTAGGCGATAGGAGTGATAACTTTTTCAAGGTAGAATTTCCTATTCTTTTTAGCATGGTTCAAAGTATCAAGATCGGTTGGTGTATCGATAAGCCAACAATAAGAAACGTATCGTGGATACACATGGAACGCTAGAAAATATCTAAGATATGCTAAGAAACATATAGATATGTAAGGATATAATTGGAGACTTTAGATAAAACTTCTTATGATGCAAAGATAAGCTAAAAAAAAATTAAATAAAATCCTACAACCATCCACATAACTTATAAAAAACCAGTATGTTGATAATCTGTGTATCAATTTGAAATACACAAACTATAATTAGTTCCCAAATACGAAATGCATAGATTATTAATAATAACATGATGTTTGATGACTTCAGAGAACTTTTATCATTATAACTAGAGGCCGAAACTTTCTCAACCTTCTTCTACATACGAGCACGATCGTTGACTGAGACGTTTTTTCATTGTGTTCTTAACAATTAGAGGACAGGATTGGGAGGCACACGTTGGGATTCCCTTCGGCTAAATGTTTCTTTAACCGGGTTAATCCACCATCTCTTAACTCAACCTTCACAATATTTACATTTTATCTAAGATATTTTCCCTTCAGCTAGGCCACCATCATTTGACAGTTTTCTCTAATGGAGTAATGTGTTTTTATATAACCTTTGACATGAATCAGATTTGCAGAAATCTAGAATTTGGTAATAAAAATTATGTTCTCAGCTACAAGCACAATCCACTAATAATAATATAGTTCAAACTATAATTGGTTCTCAATTACTGCAAGCATAGTCTACTTATAATAACATAGTTCACTATAGACATAGTTCTCAATCTTTTTCTTCTATCATTATTTTGCGCAAATGAGGACAGCGAGAGAGATGCTTCCTGATTTTGGTTCAAACTTCTAGACAACACGATTGGCAGGCACACATGTTGGGATATCAATGGGCTAAATGTTGCTTCAACCGGATTAATCTACCACCGCTTAAATTGAATCTGAACCAAGGTTCGAAATTTCGACAATATCGGCGATATATCGCCGATATTTTTCGGTATCGCCGATGACCAATGCATCTACACGCTGTTAAACAAAATTTACATGGTGTCGGGAGATATCGCCGATATATCGGTGGTATATCGCCGATAACTCACCGATATCGACCAAAACCCGTGAAATCTTTTTTTACCCCCTTTGTTTGCAAATGTGCATGCATCCATAAAAAATAAAAAATAAAATTGTGTACTGAAATCAATCCTCATCCCATTATAGACTCAAAGAAAGAAGGAAGAAGAGGCAAGAGGACTGAAATCAGTCCTTTGTAATGGCATACCCAAGAAATGAGAAGGAAGAAGAAAAGAAGAAGGAAGAAGGTACATACCTGTCGACGTCACCGTCACCGTGGGTTGAGTAGCCGTTGCCGTGGGTTGGTAGGCTTGTAGCATTCGAACTCTGCTGCTGTCTGGTTTCTTTTTTTTTTTGGTTTCCTTATGCTGTGATCGAATGAGTCTGATGGACTTTAAGTATTAAACCTAATAAGTGTAATACTAAGGTCACTCTTATTCTCTTGACACTTTAAGTGTT